>JAJOZX010007278.1:0-12500 GCA_023014485.1 Bathynomus jamesi | reverse complement strand
CGATCAGATCTTTCATGAAAATAAAAGGTGTGAAAATTAAAAGACAGGAACGCAATTGGATATATAAAAACGAAGACATAGTCAGATAGAGGATAAGGTATAAATTAAAAACTAAAGCACCTGCACTTACCTGAGGCAAAACTGCAATTAAGATGGACCAAACTCCTGTCAAATTCAAACCCTGTTCAAAATGTTAAAAAAAACAAAAAAAAACAGAAAAGAGTTAAAGATATCAAAAAATTAATTAACTTAATTAAGAAATGATGAAGAAAACCGACTGTTTCATTAAAACCAAGCTCCAAATTTTAATATACTTTTTTTGTATATATATAAGATTTAAGAAAATAACATATTGAGTTACTGTTATTTTATATGTATGCAATGTATACAAAGATATTATATATATATATATATATATATATATATATAACGTCTTCATAAAGCATGGGAAGCAAACTACTACGAGTGTTTCGAGCGTGGATAATGATCAATATATTCCTAGCCAGTTTCATGTCTGTAGGTAATTATTTTTTCTGTCTTCTTTGACTCCTAATTTGTATCACTCATTCCGGACAAAATTTTGTTAGATTATAAGAGTCCTGTTCTATTGTATTGTATATATTTTTGTTCTATATATAGGACTGAATTGCTGAGATCGGATATAAAAATAATGGTGAACGTTTCAGTTGAGAGAGACCAAGTTCTGAATTAAGTTAACTTTTTCGAATGAAAGTTAAAACGTTCAAAAAGTTATTGTGGGAAAAAGTTATGAGGTGTTCTTTGTATTTTAATCTTACATCGTCTCTGACATATGTACAAAAAAATATTTAGTTGACACAACCAAATTATTTGATAATTATGGATCACCTGAATCAGGGCCCTCCTCAGCCTTCTTTAGTTATCTTTATACGGCTAACTAACGAAAATATCACGACATAAACTAACCACTCGTCAAGGGCGTACAGTTGATCTAACGAGTGGTTATGTTAGGTCGTGATATTTTCGTTAGTTAGCCTTATAAGGCTAATTAAAGAAGGCTGGGGGCCCTGATCTTCACGCGATCCCAAATTCAAAAAACGCATTTTGAAAGTATATTTGATTAACCAACTAACGAAATCTTTCTTTTTCTTTGCATTATATTTCCCGCAACATCTCGTTCCTATCATACAAATAATTACAAGCAAATTATTTTTATAACGGATTCAGAGAGTCACTCAAAAGAAGTTAAGGGTCAAAAATATTTGTGCATATAAATATAAGCTAACGAGCTAAAATGGTGACGACTAATGACAAAATAATTCTTTGATGGCTCAAGAACAGAAAACACAAAACAAAAACTTTTGATTAGACACTAGTTTATTACCCTGATGAAAAAAAGTCATGCACCCCCCAAAATGATGTTCACACAAGTCGCAGAAGCTTCAGTAACTGGTGTAGCCACCGTTAGCATTCACACATTCTTGACAACGTTGGCGCATGCTGTTCATCAGGCGTTGGAAATAACGTTGAGGGATCGCTTGCCATTCTGCGACTAATCGCTGAGCCAGTTGCCGGAGGTTGACGGCAGGGACGTGATGTGATCGAACTCGCCGCCCTAGTTCATCCCACGCATGCTCAATGGGTGACAAGTCGGGTGAATATGCAGGCCAATCCATGTGCTGAACGTTCTGCTCCTGCAAGAAGTCGGTCACCACCCTGGCACGATGAGGTCTTGCGTTGTTGTCCTGGAACCAAGCTCCTGGTCCAATCCGCTGCAGAAGTGGAATTACCAGAGGTTGAACATCTCGTTGAGATAACGCTGACCAGTCAAATTTCCGTTGACGACGTACAGAGGGGTTCTGTGGTTCATGGATATCCCCGCCCACACCATCACACTTCCTCCTCCAAATGGTAGACGTTGAGCAACGTTGACATCAGCAGATCTCTCTCCTTGACGACGATAAACACGAGCCCGGCCATCATTGAACTGGAGCGAGAAGCGTGACTCATCTGTGAACATTGTCTCTGCCCACTGACCACGGTTCCACCGGATATGACGTCTGCACCAATCTCGGCGAGCCCTTCTGTGACGGTCAAGTAGCGGTGGTCGGACTGCAGGACGCCGGCATCGCAAACTCGGTCTCGCAGACGATTCCTAATGGTCTGGTCGGACACGTTGGTGCCTCTGGCAGCTCTGAGTTGATCCCGAAGATGCCGTGCGGTCACAAAGCGCTGTCGCAACGCCGTTATCATCAGGAAGCGGTCTTCTCGTGCTGTTGTTGATCGGGGTCTTCCAGAACGGGGGCGATTCTGAACAGCATTAGTTGTCCTGAACCTCTGCCAGAGTCTGCCGATAACGCTTTGGCTACATTTAGACGCTGAGCCACAGTTCTCTGAGTTTGTCCATCTTGTAGCCAGCCAATGGCCCTTCCCTGTCTTGGATGCTGCGTTGTCGTCGAACCATCTTCAAATTTCAAGTGATGATGAATGGAAAATGCTCAGCCCTTTTATTACTAAAAATTGGCATGCATGGAATGACACTCATGCAAAACACGTGCAAATGGTGCATGAGGTGTCACATTGGGTGTTTCGAGGCAGTTTCAGTTTAGTCTGACTAAGTTCGTGCTTCAAATCTATGAAAAGAAATCTGGGTTAACTTAAAAAGTTTCTAAAGATAAGTGCAATGATTGCATGTCCCATAATAACGTGATGTCTATAGTCCAAATGACAACCCAAAGGGGGATATTCTAACCCTATCTGGCTTAAAAAGACATACTTACAAAAATTATCAAAAAATTTCCTTTGACCCTTAAATTCTTTTGAGTAGTATATATATACAGGGCGTCCCAAAAAAATGTATACACACTTTAAATAATTATAAAGGCAGTGTTTATTAAAATACATTTCATTTTCAAAATGTAATAGAATCTACAGACATTATTTAATTGTTTTGTCAACGCCTGTTTTCAAACTGACGTCCGTTCTGGTCCAGGCACTGCTGATAACGCGAAGCAATGGAATCGCAAACATCACGAAACATTTCGTTGGTATTTGTGTGCATTCTCGTTCAATGGCTGCTCTCACAATTCAGCGACTGTTGCAGGTTTTATAGCGTAGACTTTGTCTTTTAAGTATCCCCATAAAAAAAAGTCTAGTGGTGTGAGGTCTGGTGAACGCGGAGGGTATTCTATGAAACCCCTTCGTCCAATCCACATCCACATCGTGCCAAGTACCACTCGCAATACTCCACTCTCGGTCCGGATCATCTTCATTAATAGCATGGACTAATCTTGGAATGTAACTTTTCCATTGACAGCGCTTCAAAATGCGTTGGACAGACGATTCTGAAATTCCTACCTCACGACTCGCTTGCCGCACAGATTTTCTTGGACTTTGGTGATACGTTTCCAGTTACTCTTTCTTGCTTTGTGGGGCTTGTCGATGTCCGTGGTCTTCCGGAACGCTTCTTGTGGACATTCTGAACAGTTCCATCGGCTTCAAACTTATCTCTAATTCGAGTGATGGTAAGTCGCGTTGGTGGATCTGTTTGAAACTCCCTCCTAAACTGTCTTTGCACTTCAACTGCGTTTCACACTTCCAGTAGCATTTTAGAATGAATTTCCTTTTTCAAAGCTTAGTCTGACTGCCATTATTAATTCTAATGGGTTTAACTTGGAAAAAAAGAAACATCAATTGAGCTATCAGCTGTTAAAGTGTGTATACAGTTTTTGGGCGCCCTGTTATATATATATATATATATATATATATATATATATATATATACGCATTTTAACTGCAAACAACACACAGTATAATTAATGTAAAGAACGACGCTTGTGTAGAAGAACGTTCCGCACAAGATGAGGAAGGAGAACGAACAAATGAAAAATAAGGTAACCACCCGGGTTCGATTCGGGTGGTTACCTTATTTTCATTTGTTCGTTCTCCCTCCTCATCTTGTGTGGAACGTTCTTCTACACAAGCGTCGTTCTTTACATTCAATTATACTGTGTGTTGTTTGCAGTTAAAATGTACGGCATGCGAAGGTGCCCCCTCAGGGCATTGGTTTCTGCTCGTATGTAGGAGAATTACGACTTCTGATTAATCGATGCCCATGGTGTAGTGGATAGCATATCTGACCGGCAATCGGAAGATCCCGGGCTCGATTCCCCGGTGGTTACCTTATTTTTCATTTGTTCGTTCTCCCTCCTCATCTTGTGCTGAACGTTCTTCTACACAAGCGTCGTTCTTTACATATATACAGGGTGTCCCAGGAGGAAATGTCAAGAATGTACCATTTGACTCTATGGGTATTTCTAAGTAGAAAGTATTATATCGACATGTGCCTGATTCCCAACGTTACGAGATACAGGCCTCTACATTTGGGTAACTAAAACAATAAAAAGCCTATCTTAGATAATATTCAATGACATTTAATGATACATTGGCAACTGTGCAGATCCTCACATTATTTATTTACATTATTTTTTGTCTGGGGGTTCTTGAAGAGTAACGTTTATTAGCGGGTAAGCCCCCAAACTAGTGAGCAGTTGGTTGCACGTATACAGGATGCGTTCATAAACCTCAGAAATGAACTTCCGCGTTTTCCTTGGCAAGACTCGATGGATCGGAGGCTCGCGCGTGCATTGAAGAAGGAGGGGGTCACTTTGAAACCATTCTGCAATAAGTGCAGTAGTGTATTGTATGTTTGTACTTTTTGTAAACCACAAGTGTCATTAAATAGTATCTAAGATCGCCTTTTTATTATGTTTTAATTACCCAAATGTAGAGGCCTGTATCTCGGTAAAGGTTGGGAATCAGACCCATATCGATATAATACTTTCTACGCCTTCAACTTGGGAATACGACACACTCTACCGTTTCTACTTTCCACTGTTGTTTGGGGAGTTATAGGGTTTAGAGTAAGATTAGGGACTAGTTTCTCCATTATTTTCCAAGTGTAAATAATGGTGTATATCTCTCTTCTCCTTTCCAGTGAATATAGGTCTAGTTCGCGTAACCTTTCCCAGTAATTTAGTTCTTTGCACCCGTTGATCTTGGCTGTGAAGCTTCTCTGGATCCCTTCCAGCTGTCTAGTGTCTTCTTTTTTATATGGGGATGTTAGGACCGAGCAGTATTCCAATTTGGGTATGATCAGGGTTTTCAGTAGAGGAATCATTACATTCCTATCCCTTCGTTTAAAGGTTCTCAATATCTGTCCCGTTATTCTCTTTGCTCTGTTTACTGCTATCTTATTTTGTGTTTAAAATTTCGCATTATCTGTCATTACAACCCTTAAATCTTTTGCTCTGGAATTTCCTGAATTTCCTGTCCATTTGAGATATAATATTCCATGGATTTTAGGTCTTCTCTTTTTCCATACCGTAATAGCTGAAATTTCTCGGTGTTTAAACTTCATATTGTTGTCTTCCGTCCACTTTAGATTCTGTTTATGTCGTTTGTAGAGGTCCTATGTCTTCTGGTTTCTTATTTTTCTACTGATCTTGTGTCATCCGCAAAGGATGTTACTGTGCTGTCTCTGGTAACGTCCTCATCTATGTCAGTTAGCATGATTATGAATAGTGGATCTAATACTGTTCCTTGTGGTCCTGAACTGAGGACCTCTGATTCTGATGAAGATACTCCTTGTACTGTAACGACTTGCCGCCGCTCACTAAGGAAATTATATATCCATTTCCCTACTTTTCCTGTTATTCTCATATATTTCAGTTTATGTATTATGATTCCATGGTCACACTTGTCGAACGCTTTAGCAAAATCTGTGTATAGTACATCATAGTCTTCATTACTTTCAAGTGCATCAATAATGTTGTTGTAGTGTTCCATTAGTTGTGATTGGCATGATCTGCATGCCCGAACCCCGTGTTGGTTATCATTGCATTTTTTTCTGAGTTTTCAAAAAGTCATAGATTTTCTGTCTAACTATTCTTTCAAATATTTTAATGAGATGAGATGTAAGCGACACTGGCCTATAGTTTTTGGCCTCGGATCGATCTCCTCCTCTTATATATTGGGACTATATTCGCGCCCTTCAGGATGCCCAGTATTTCTGCCGTGTCTAGTAATCGTCTCCATATCCAGTATAGGGGCTCAGCGATTGCATTTTTGCAGTTTTGGATCAGTGTGGCATTCCATTTATCCAGTCCTGCCGCTGAGTGTGTTTTTAGTTTCCCTATGGCTTGTGTAATATCATCCGTCGTGAAGTCGAAATCCGTTATACTTTCCCGTTGTAGTTCTTATTCAAAGAACGAGTTTCTATCACATATCGATTTGTCAGTTTTTGGAATACTGAAAGATGATTCGTACTGAGCTCTTAATATTTGAAATACTTCTGTTAGATCATCAGATAAAGCACTGTTCTCGTTTTTTAAAGGTCCGATAGTCGCATGGTTTTTCGACTTTCTTTTTTGCAAAATTACACCAGTACACATTTGAAAACTTGTCGATCGATTTTTACAAACTAGTTGGTGATTCTATATCATTTGAGTGCGCTGATCTCAAAAATATAGTTAGTGTTTCCCTATCACGTATGGTTTTCTTACTACAGGGTGTGTCATAAATCCCCCATTTATTCCCAAATGTGAACCATCTTATCGAGACCAACATTAGATTGCACATGCTAAACCATAAATTTTGTTGTTATAGACTACAGTAACGCTTACATAATAATGTAGGGTAAATATATATAAGAACCAGTTCCGTTCCCAGCAAATACTCTCTCCCCTCCCATCAATGGGTGGTTAACATTTGGGGACAGATGAGGTATTACAACACCCCTTGTAGCACGAATCTTTAGGTGATAGAGTAAAACCTAATTAAAGCAGAATTAAATAGCTCCTAGCTCTTGGACAAGCATATTGCTTGTTTATGAAAGAATAAAAAAATAACTGAAAGAAACAAAATATATTTACCTTCTTTACTTGCAAACATTTCAGGACTTATTCCAAAGACTTAAGACTACGAAGGTAGATCTGACTAATGACGACTAAACCGGTGCTTCTTTGGTGTTTTCTTATGCTGTGCGTTAGGTTGATCTCGTTGCAGACACCAGCAGTAATCCGCCATCATATTTGTATGCCATCTTCCTTGATATCTTCTTTCCATGGTTTTGATGTCCTGGTGAAATCGTTCCCCTTGCTTCTCACTGACATCTCCGAGATTTTCGGGAAAACGGTCAAGATGCGAAAATAGAAGTGAACTTTCAGGCTCATGTTGCAGCCTAAGGCGCAAAACTTTTTAAGCATATTTTCCACCAGTCTTTCATAATTTTGGCTTTTGTAGTTTCCCCAAGAAGTTTTCAACAACATCTTTGAAACCAAGCCATGCTTCTTTTTCTTTATTGGTCATTTTGTTCAGGAAATGATCGTCTGTCAATAACTTTCTAATCTGAGGACCTATAAAAGCACCTTCCTTTATTTTCTCGTAGCTAATCTTTGGATATTTTGAACAAATGTACTTGAAACACTCACCTTCTCTATTCAATGCTTTGACATACTGCTTCATCAAGCCTAACTTAATGTGCAAGGGTGGTAGGAGGATTTTATTTGGTTCAACTAGATGTTCATGTAAAATGTTCTTTGATCCTGGGGTAAGATTCTCTCTAGGAGGCCAAGTTTTCCTCTTCCAGTGCTGGTCACGTGCTCGACTATCCCATTCGCAGATGAAACATGGCATCTTAGTGTATCCTGATTGCTGCCCAAGTAACATGCAAAGGACTTTGAGATCCCCACACAATATCCATCTGTGATTTTGATACTGAATTTTTTCCAGAAGCAGTTTCATGTTATCATAGGTCTCTTTTAAATGAGTAGAATGGGCCACTGGGATTGATGCATATTTGTTACCGTTGTGCAGTAACACTCCTTTTAGGCTGGTTTTAGAGGAATCTATAACAACCTCCAGTCATTGGTTTGGTATTCATGCCTAGCTTGCACACTAATCCTGTGATGTCCTTGCAAAATACCAAGGGACCATCTTCTTCGAAAAAAGGCACGAAGTCTTTCTCACGATTTCTGTACCAAGCGAAGTATGTGTCGGATGCCATAATTGTTCTCCTGCAATCTAGACCCCAAAAGTTCTGCAGATTCCTTAGGCAGATTCAAATCCCTGACTAAGTCATTTAGTTCGGCTTGGGTTAATGGTTTAGGAGGATCTCGGTCAGCTGTTGGCTGTTCATAAACATCATCATTGTCTTGATTTGGAGCTGAATCAGAATCTGAATTGTATTGATCCAGACTCTCAGGTGGGCGGGGAATAGGAACTTCTGGACCATGGGGTACCGGCCTTATTGCAGATGGACGACTTGGGTATTGAAGGCTCTCTTTATTCTTTGCATTATAACCTTTAACATTGCAAGAACAGAACTAGCAGTCGTCGGTATGGTTTCTAGACTCGCGCCATACCATAGGGATCCCAAATGGCAAACTTTTCTTTTTACCTTTGCTCTAATTCCTTAGTGCCGCAACACACGTAAGACAAACCTTGTGTGGAGCCCAACTTTTGTCTTGATCTCCTAATTTAATTCCAAAATAAGCATGATAAGCTCTCTTAATGAAGGTCGTTACATTTGTCCTTTGTTTTACAACAACATACCGACCACAAATATAACAAAATATGTCTGGACTATAGGTACATCCTCTAGAAGCCATTATTAAAATTTTAAAGACGTAATGTTAGAATTATCTATCTGAAAAATATGAAAAAACGAAATTAATTAAAGATAAAAAAGGTAAAAAATTACAAAACGCCTCAAAATTGTTTTGCTAATAACTTTAAAACTGTGGGTGACAGAAAAAGACTGGTAGCATTTTTGAATTCAGCGCAGCGAACTGCTTCAGAATCACAACTCAAAATAAAGAAATCGATTTTCATGCAGACCGGTGTTATAGAAGTACTTTGAGTTAGCCTTTATCGCTTCTATAGCGTCGTCTTCTTTTTCTATATGCTTTTCGATTAGTTCCTGTATGACGTGATCGATACTTTGCAGTTTATCATTTAATATTTTTCTGATGTTATCTTTACAATTACTTAATTTTGCAGTCCCTCTTTTTCTCTTTCGAAACAATGCCCTCTTTTGTCTCTCGAACCTGCTTCTCTTTCCTCTTTGTTATATTTTTTGGGACATGTTTTTCCACAATTTCTAACGTCTTCTCCTCTAACGTCATTAGCATCTCCTCCGTTGTTTTGGCTTCGAAATGGTTTTCCAATCTATTACTTCCATGCTGGATGTAACATCTTCCCAGTTTATAGCTTTGGAGTGAAAGTTAAAAATTTCGAATTTGCTTCTTTCGGTTGTGCGTGTTCTTTCCTTTCCTGTTGCCTTTATATTAGTTGTTATTTCAATGATGTTGTGGTCCGATATCATAATTGGGGATATTTCTACATTATTAACTAGATTACTGTTGTTTGTGAATACCAAATCTAGGCAGTTGCTTTTTCTTGTGTTTTCTGTTATTTCTTGCGTTAACATAAATTCATCAGCTAGAGCTAGTAGCATTTTTACCTGCTCCTGGTCTTCTCGTACATTTTTTCCTATCCTTTTATATTTTATGAATGAGAAATTAAAATCACCACAGAGAAAAATATTTGAGGTTGGAGAGTGTAGATCTTTTACCCAGTTTCTTACCTCTGTAATGGAATATATATACGCCTCGGTGGTGTAGTGCAGTGATGCACAAACTTTTTTGATGTGAGGGCCAAGCGAAGAAAATAACTAAATGTATTAGCCTACTTACTTTCCATCTAAGTCATAAATTGGGTCACTTTTATATTCTAACTTTTTCATTGAATTGAAAAGACCCGTGGGGCCACTGAAAAGACCCGTGGGGGACACATTTGGCCCCCGGGCCAGGGTTTGTGCATCACTGGTGTAGTGGTTAGCGTCGCTGCCTACGAATCCATCGGCCTCGGGATCGAGACTCGGTGACGGCAGCCGGCGCGCAGCAAAACCCAAATGTCCATCCTTCCACACAATAAAGAAATTGGTTGGTAGATAAATGGGTACCCTGGGTAGCCTAGTGGTTAAGAAGCTGTGCTGCTGGTGGGTGGAGGTTCGAATCCCACGTTAAACTGTAGGTCTAAGGTGGAGTGACAAGCTTGACCTTCATCGAATGAACAATTCGGCGGAAGAAAAACAAGGTTAACCAAGGTTATATATATATATATGTGTGTGTGTGTGTGTGGTGTATATATATATATATATATATATATATATATATATGTATCTGTGTGTGTATATATATATATATATATATATATATATATATATACAGGCCCGGATTTAGCTATAGGCGAACTAGGCGATCGCCTAGAGCCTCGCGCCAAAGGGGCCTCGCTCAAGCCGTTTTGCACGTTCTGTTCAAGTGATATTATGATTTAGAACTCTATGAAGAACTTAAAGTACTTTGTAGGTTTATACCTGAGAAAACAGATCTCGGAAATGCCCTTGTTTATATAGTGCAAAAACAACTAAGTGAGATTTATCCTAATGTTTATGTTGCACTTCGAATAGTATTAACCATCCCAGTTACTGTTGCTTCGGCTGAAAGAAGTTTCTCGCGTCTCAAACTTATTAAACATATTTGCGTTCCACATGTCTCAAGCGAGATTGCAATCATTAGCTATGTTATCAATAGAAAACGATATAACAAATTCATTAGATTATTCTCAATTAATTGAAGAGTTTAGCTAGAAAAGTAGAAAAGCATTGCTGTAATATTCAAGGAGCATCTGAGCCAAATATTAAAGCATTAATATTTAGCCTGATAAGTCGATCGCTCACTATTATAAAAAAATGAAATGTCAACATCTCTTATACATCACATATGAAAAACGTTTGTATACTATGAAAGTCATTACCTATAATATTATATAAATCTTAGAAATCATTGTCTTATATTTTCGATACAAATCTTGATTCATATTATAATTTATACTTATTTGTATGGTTTATTTATATTTCTTATACAATTTCCATGCGTGATTATTTTGGTTTGGTTTAATTTTTAAGTGCTGGCATAGTTCTGTCTATGCGGATTCTAATATTGCTGGTATAGTACCGATAATTAAGTCCATATTTTCATATAATATAGGCCTAGGGCCTCGCAACTTCTAGATCCGGCCCTATATATATATATATATATATATATATATATAGGGTGAACCAAATGTAGGTGGACAGTCAATGATAACGTTTATTTTGAGAATACATATTTAATTTTTTGTATACTATAATACAAATAAAATTTAAATAAATTAGTTATAATATTTAATATAATAAAACACAAACACCATAGTTATAATGAACACCATAGTTATAATATAATATAACACAAACCGTATTCAACCTACTGTCCACCTACTTTTGGTTCACCGTGTATAGTGTACTTTTTAAGAAAGAACATTTTTTCCCATTTAAATATATGCAATATGAGCGTAAAAAAGGGGGTGGGGATGTATTAGGGGTACCAGGGGTAGAACATGCTTGATCTTTTAATATTTGTTAAGATGATAAAATGAAACTTCTCACATAGTGTACTTTTTAAGAATAAAAAAATTTCCTATTTCGATCCGGCCAATATATAATATATATATTATATATTATATATATATTATAATATATCATGCGGGTTGCTTCTACAGAGCTTCAATTTAATATTTAGGAGAAATCCAATGCAAGGAGAAATGTAAATGCCATGAAAAGTCTTCTTTAATGCGCAACGTTTCGAGCAATACGCTCATCTTCAGGCTGTTTAATAACAATGTGAAATTAAAATCAATATTGAATGAAAAACAGACAGAAAATTTCTATAACCTATTCATAAGGCAAATTTTAAAGACTGAGAAAAGAGGGTTAAATTCTAAGTTATTACAGATTTACATATAAAAATTAAGAAGCTATTTTTAAATACATATAGTAAATGTGAAATTAATACACTGGAAAAATTAACAATAGTACACTGAATAATGAAACTAACTAACCTTTCACTGCAGTTTCCGAGCTAACTGATTTAAGCAGAGGCAATACGGGAAAACAAGAGATGGCAGGGCGATTGGGGAAAGGGGATTATAAGGAATTGGGGAAGGAGGAGGGATTATAGCAAATTTAGGGGGACGGCCGATGAGTCAACATTTAAAGTAGGGGACAATGTTTTAATGAAAAGCGATTCCAAAATTCTTAGTGAGTTGGGACAAGTATTACAACCAAGAATTTTAAAATTGTCTAAAGTGACATCATTTACATTTTATACTGTGTTCCCGAATACTCGAAACTTCCTTAGTTTTTAAATTTTACCTGTTCGGCCACTTATATTCCCATATGCGAATAAAATCTAGCCCTGAGAGAGCGAACAGTGCTGCCAATGTAATTCCCAAGGAGACCTAGGGCAGGTAAATAAATATACAACACCGCTACGCAACGAGTCAGTGGTTCGATCCTTCGCTGAGAAAAAGCTACCTAAATCGTTTTATTAATAATATGGATGCGGAATCAGTATGATAAA
>JAJOZX010007277.1:225000-228221 GCA_023014485.1 Bathynomus jamesi | reverse complement strand
ATAGCATATCTGACCGGCAATCGGAAGATCCTGGGTTCGATTCCCGGGCGGTTACCTCATTTTTCATTTGTTCGTTATTTCTCTTCCTCGTGTGCAGAACACTCCTCTATACTTACGTCGTTTCTATACATACATACATATATATATATATATATATATATATATATATTGTAAAATTATATTGTAAATAAAATTAACAAAATGAAGTTGGGCTAACTTGAGGCACTTGGAAAGAAGAACAATGAAGAGTATAAAATTTAGGTTTTTTTTTTTTTTACAAATAATTTAACCATTTTGGTTCGTCTTTCCAGGAAAAAAATTATTCTCAATGAAATAATTTAGATGATCTCATCTTAACTTTAAAAGTAGAAAAGTTTACTTGGGCTCAGAATGCGTTCCATAATAAAGATTTTATATAGTTTTGCGCAGAGAATAGAACAAAATTTATTGAAATCTTAAAACAACGAAATTTTTGCGCGCGCGACTATTCAATATGTGTTATTAAATAACTGAGATGCGCTGTAAATACTGTTCTTATACGATAAACTTAGCAATAAACGAGTTCACTGAAGAAGAATATATTGTCGAACATTAGAAATCGGGACTCAAAGGCTGTTCCACCGCCTTGATTGAGACGAGCTGAAGGCTAATTGAGAAAATTAAATGAGGAAAAGCGAAGCCGGACCATCAACGTTACTGAGGAATTCTTGACGGAGAACGGTTGCATAAATGACATTTCCGAGACAAAAGCAAATTGTCTCTTCACCCGAACAATATGTGACAGGAATGTAGAGAATTTTTAATAATTTCATTTATTATTTTATCTTTTCATACTATTAAATGTTAATAAAATATCATTGCGTTAATATTTCGTAGTTGACAGATTTTTAAATATGTTTTAATATTTTTTTGTACAGTTTTGATATCTGATGTGACATTAATATATTAACTTTAATATTCTGACAAGGTTATAGCAATTTTATCAAATATAGTCTGTTTTTTAAAGACAAATACCATTTTTTCTTAAATTTTAAAAAAGAATGTGTAGCGTGTAAGATACATGTATGTGTAGAGAGGAGTACAGGGAGAAGCGTGTGCTTGAGAACATGCTGGACAGCTCACAGGATATATGAGACACAATGACAAAATAATAATAATAACAATAATAATAATCATAATAATAATAATAATGACATTTTTATACGTAATGAAACTAAATTCCACGATCATTTCTATACAACAGACAGTTGCTACGCGCAAAACCACTCTTAAGGGAATATGACACTTCTGGGGAATATTCCACATTCATAAGAAAGAAGTTTCTTTTAAATATTTTTAATTTTCAGATGTGAAGTCGGTGTAAAGTAGATATATTTAGATATATTTAGATATATTTATAGATATAAAGTAGATAAACCACAGTAACATATTTCTCGAAGCGATTTGAGTTATAATCTCAAACGTAGCAAAGATTTAAACTTAATAACTAACTATGGGTGTAAAGTGACCTCTACATATAGTCTGAAACTTGTTATTTAGTTCGGTGCTCCTGAGGATGTCATTAGACGAAAGCGCTTGAGCACCATTCTGTGTTTCCTTTTTCTTTCGTGGTTATTTTCATCATTATATAATATATATATATATATTATATATATATATATATAATATATATATATATAAGCTTCACCTTCGTCAGAATGAACAGTTCGGGCGGATATTAATGATTTAGAACTCTATGAAGAACTTAAAGTACTTTGCAGGTTTATACCTGAGAAAACAGATCTCGGAAATGCCCTTGTTTATATAGTGCAAAAACAACTAAGTGAGATTTATCTTAATGTTTATGTTGCACTTCGAATAGTATTAACCATCCCAGTTACTGTGGCTTCGGCTGA
Organism: Bathynomus jamesi; assembly: GCA_023014485.1. Taxonomy (NCBI): domain Eukaryota; kingdom Metazoa; phylum Arthropoda; class Malacostraca; order Isopoda; family Cirolanidae; genus Bathynomus; species Bathynomus jamesi. The sequence goes on along the minus strand of JAJOZX010007277.1, from coordinate 226,326 downwards.
AAGAAGTTTCTCGCGTCTCAAACTTATTAAAACATATTTGCGTTCCACCATGTCTCAAGCGAGATTGCAATCATTAGCTATGTTATCAATAGAAAACGATATAACAAATTCATTAGATTATTCTCAATTAATTGAAGAGTTTAGCTCGAAGAAAAGTAGAAAAGCATTGCTGTAATATTCAAGGAGCATCTGAACCAAATATTAAAGCATTAATATTTAGCCTGATAAGTCGATCGCTCACTATTATAAAAAATGAAATGTCAACATCTCTTATACATCACATACGAAAAACGTTTGTATACTGTGGAAAGTCATTACCTATAATATTATATAAATCTTAGGAATCATTGTCTTATATTTTCGATACAAATCTTGATTCATATTATAATTTATACTTATTTGTATGGTTTATTTATATTTCTTATACAATTTCCATGCATGATTATTTGGTTTGGTTTAATTTTTAAGTGCTGGCATAGTTCTGTCTATGCGGGATTCTAATATTGCTGGTATAGTACCGATAATTAAGTCCATATTTTCATATATATAGGCCTAGGGCCTCGCAATTTCTAGATCTGCCTAGGGCCTCGCAACTTCTAGATCCGGCCTGTGTGTGTGTGTATATGTATATACAGTACTGGCCAAATTATTAGGAATTTTTTTAAAATTTCATTTTTGGTATAAAATGTTAAATTAAACCAATTTTAAACGTTGAAAAGTTATTTATTTCTACACAAGAATACATGGTCATTATTTAGCAATAGTTTAGTACTTAGTTTGACCCACCTTAGCTGCCATAATGGCTGCGACACGCTTCGGCATGCCATGAATCAATTTTTTGCATAATTCTTTAGTCGAACGAAGCGTGTTTGTTCGTCAGTTGTCGTTTGGTTGTCGTGCGATGCGGGTGTGTTTCTCTTTCTTTTACGTGTCATTGTAACTACCGTTTAATTTAAATAGTGTATTACCCAATTTCGGCAATTATTTGTTGCAGTTTTTAAGTGAATTGAAAATGGGGCGAAAGAATGACTTGAGTCCACGGAAAATTGGGCAAATACAGGTTTTATTAACTTCTTCTACATTTAAACAAAAGGAAATCGCTGCCAAACTCCATGTTTCACCACAGTCAGTACTTCGTATTAAGAAAAAAATGGTATTGGAGAAAATGTAGGCCCCAAAAGGGTTGGAAGATGCGGCAGAAAAAGGGTAACGACTCCAAGAACTGATAGACAGATTGCAATTTTGTCTCTTAGAAATAGAAGAGCTACTTGCAAAAACATTTCCAGTAGTCTAGCGGCTGATGGCATCAATATTAGTCGTAGAACA
>JAJOZX010007277.1:205000-220000 GCA_023014485.1 Bathynomus jamesi | reverse complement strand
ATATGGTGATGCTTTTAGCGCTGGATATATATATATATATATATATATGGTTATGCTTTTAGCGCTGGGTTAAAACTTTGCATTCTAGTAATAGATTTACCTCTGTTTCAGTTAACATTTTATGCATCAAATAATACACACAAATTTGAATCACGGATATATATACAGGGTGTCCCCAAAAAAACTATATACTCTTTATAGCATCATATATTTTATAATTTAAAAAACAATAACAATATATTGTTATAGCAATTGCCAATGAAAGGTAAATTAGTAATCTAAGTGATCAAAATGTTATAGCGAGTTGTTTGCATATAAAATTTAATTAACTACGCCAAGTGCTCAAAATGTTCTCCGGCGGCATGAATGCACTTTTGAATGCGTCGACTAACTGATTCGCAGACATGGACTAATGTGGATGCTGTGATGGTCCCGCACTTTCCCTAATTGCATCCTTAAGGTGTTCGAGTGTTGTAGGTCTTGTACATAAACTGCATCCTTTAGGTAACCCCACGAGTAAAATCAAGTGGAGTCAAGTCCGGTGAACGTGGAGGATACTCAACGCTTCCTCTTCGTCCTATCCAACGGTTAGGCAACGTTTCATCGAGGTACCTTCTGACATCACAATGATAATGAGGGGGGGCTCCATCTTGTTGAAAGTAAAAGTCGTCGTTTCCAAACAACTTCCGAACTGCAGGTATAATTTCTGTCCGCAGCATGTCGAGATATGCGGCACCGGTAACTGTCCCATTAAAGAAAAATGGTCCAACCAAACCCCTGGATGATAAACCACACCATGCTGTTAATCCTGGTAAATTAACATGTTTATCCACATAAACGTGTGGATTATCAAGTGACCAGTACCTGCAGTTGTGTCGATTTACTGTGCCATTCAGCTTGAAGGTAGTTTCATCAGACCACACGATTTTGCTGGCAAACTATACGTCTTCGGCTTCCATGACTGAAACCATTCACAAAATTCGAGTCTGCGATCAGGGTCATCTTCAGTCATGGCGTGTAACAGACTTGGAATGTAGCTTTTCCATTTTGCCGACTTTAAAATCCGGTGAACACCTGATTTGCTGATTCCGGTCTCACGGGCGCATTGCCTAACTGATTTCTGTGGTGACCGATTAAATTTTTGCAACACTAAAATGGAGTTTTCATCACTCGCACTTGATTTGCGTCGTCCAGATCTTCGCTTGGCATATCTTGAGCAGATCCCTCTGCCTCAAACTGTCACGGATGCTTGTAATGGCGAGACGTGTCGGTGGCTTTGTACCAAATTCTCGGATCCATTGCCGCTGGACTTCGGACACATTCTCAAATTTCCAGTACCATTTCAGAACACTTTTTCGTTGCTCCAGTGTCAAACGTTTACGCAACATGGGTTCTTTTGCTGAACTGAATAAAGTTGAATGCTGTAGAGTTTGTATCGTGGAATGAGTGCGTAGGCTAAGTCCGAAGCAAGCTAGTGAGTGACTAGACTACGTTCGGTCCATAGGCTTCGTCATTACAAGGCCTTTGATAAAACAAGGCCAGGCTTAGTCGACGCATTCAAAAGTGCATTCATGCCGCCGGAGAACATTTTGAGCACTTGGCGTAGTTAATTAAATTTTATATGCAAACAACTCGCTATAACATTTTGATCACTTAGATTACTAATTTACCTTTCATTGGCAATTGCTATAACAATATATTGTTGTTTTTTTTAAATTATAAAATATATGATGCTATAAAGAGTATATAGTTTTTTTGGGACACCCTGTATATATATATATATATGTGTGTGTGTGTGTGCCTATGTGTCTGTGTGTCAAGCTGGAAAATCTTTACATGTTAGAACGAAATAGCATAAATATGCGTGTACAATAGCGAACAATTTCAATACATTGCTTGACGATGTGAACTATTTCGATAAAATCATGGTATTAATTGGGAAGGTTCTAAAATTCGATTATTAAACAAAGCATCATTTGGAATGTACATTTATATACATTATAAATAACCTTAATAATAGGTCAGGATTTATAAAATGGGCCATATCTTGTTAAAATGTCTTTTTCCTTTTATCAATGCTTGTTAATCTTTTGCTAATTTGTCGTATCTTTTTTGTCTTTTTGTGTATATATATTTGTTTGTATGAAGGTATGTATGTAAGGGGTTCCAAAAAACCTTAGCCCCCGCCCCCTTTGCAGCTTACATGTTTATTTATATCGAAATAGTTTTTAGTGATTATAAAAATATATAAAATTCTTTATTTATTGCAGGTATTAAAATTACTCTAGCTGATAAAGTGATAATATAATGGCTTCTCAATTAATTGGTGATCGGAGAGGCAACGTGTGATAGATCGCAGACGAGCAATAACATTTCGGAAGCTCGTGATGCTGGAGCACCTTTATAACACGTTCATGGGTTGCCAAAAAGTTGCGAAGAAGTGAGGACTTCGTCAAAAGAAATCGGAATAAAACTTTGGACGAATGTGAAATGGATACAACCAAATCTGGGCGCCCAAATTGCCACTCTCTCAGGAAACAAAGGACATCATTGAAAGCGGTACGCGTAAGCGGAAAAACAGCTGTGCTAAACTTTCTAGAGAGATCGAACTGTTGAGAGGAAAGATCGTTAGTGGTGAGATCATTCGACTGTACCGTCATGGGCAAGGTTTAATGCTTTGGCATGAACTTCCAAAGCCAAGAAAAACTCAACTTAACATCGATGACAGAATGTGGTTTGCCCATTATCTTGAAGATTGGGATGTGGATGATTTCATGCATTTAGCTGTCTCCGATGAATTTTTGTTTACGTAACACGTCGGCCTAACTACCAAAATGATCGAGTGTGGGCCACAGCACCAGATGAAATCGATGACAATGAACATTATCGCGAATTATTAAAAAGTCCAGACTGTGTTGGTGTGTTTGTTTTGTTCACTGCAAAGAAGCTCATGTGGGTGCTGAAGCCAAATGGTCAGAGTTGGGATGGACAGTATTTTCGTGATATTATTCTATCCCAGCATGTCATTCCTTTTCTAAGAAACCCAAAACAATGTTATGGATGTCGATCAGGTCACACTTCTGCACGATAAGGCCCCCTACTTTAAGGCATTAGCCACTGAACAGTTGTTGCGGAACCATGAGATCGATTTCTTTGGAAATGAAGAATGGCCAGGAAATTCTCCTGACCTGAACGTCTGTGAACACATTGGATCAGTTATAAAGGACAAGGTTGAATGTCTCTTGTTTCAAGAACCTGCAGCAAATCGATTTTCGAAGGATACAATGACGCAACACATTGAAACTGTTTTAGCAAATTTGCGTAACGATCAAGATCTATTCACGTCACTTTTGGCAAGCTACCCAAAGCGAATTCAGGCTGTCTTGGAAGCCAATGGCGGGAACACCAAATTTTAATTGTTTCTTATTAAACGCAGGATTAAATTCTCTTTTGTAAGGTACTCTATGTTTAGTTTTACTGTACCTCTAATAGTTTAGGCCATGGGCGGGGGGTCTAAGGTTTATTGGAGCCCCGTAGTAGACCCTCGCTTTACGCGGTCTCACACTACGTGGTTCCGTTTTAACAGTGTTGGAAATTCGTGACACAAAATTCTATATAACAGGGTTCGCGCCGAAAGCGGACACTGATAGAAGAAGAAGAAGAAGAAAAAGAAGAAGAAGAAGAAGAAGTCTGTGAAGCTCCTTGGCAGCTGACTGTGAAGATGTTAGGCGAATTGCTGAGAAGAGCTAACGATTTGAAGAAGTTTTGCGGTGGAGATTCATCCATACCTGGAAAGTAGTCTTCTGTTTGGGAAAGGAATGGACAGTCCTGGATTCTTACACGGAACTCTATCGTGAGAAGCAAGTTGCCGACAAACAAGCAAAAACCACACGTTCCTTTAAGCCTAGCCTGAAGAAGCAATCAACCCCTGCAGCCACCTTCATTTCCAGGTTTTTCACCAACATCACCGCCGCTGCTTCTTCCTCCTACTCCACCACTGCTGCTGCTGTCGTCTTCCCCTCGTCCTCCCATTGAAAAAAAGTAGGACAATGATATGGTAGAGGAAACTACAACACTATCCCCAAAATAGTAGCATGGTCGGGTGTACATCCAGGCACATCTACCCTCGGGGATGTGCAATTTTGACGACGACTTGGTACGACTTGGAACGTAAACATACTTTCCACACAAGACGTTAAGGTCACTTAACGCAGTTTCTCATAACGCGAGGTTCTTTCAAGAAAGTAACCCCTGCATATATATATATATATATATATATATATATATATATGTAACCCCTGCATATATATATATATATATATATACAGGGTGTCCCGTAAGTCTGGACCCATAGGGATTTATAATATATTTTTTTATTATGTTATTATTATTATTTTATTATTATTATTTTTTTATATTTTTTATTATGATTTTTATTTGTGGGGCCACTTGAAAGCCAAAGTGTACGAGGTCAAACTTCAGAACATTTTCCACCTTAAAGCACGCATTGTGGAGGCGTGTCAAGAAATTTCTGCGACTGTGATTCAGAAAGTGCTGTCGCAGTGGAGATTGCGTCTTCAACTATGTGTGCGACACAACGGCGGACACTTTGAACAGATTATGTAATAAATTTTTGGATATTTTGTAATTTTATTATTTTTCCCTATGGGTCCAGACTTACGGGACACCCTGTATATATATATATATATAATATATATATATATAATATATATATACTCGTAGGTGTGTGTGTATATGTTACCACTGAACGGTCAAGACAAACTCAATGGAAAGTGAGATGAAAAGTTACGTATTTTACACAGAACATTATTCCTCCCGCCCGCCCATTTCAGGGTACGAGCAGCTCGCAGCAGCATTGCCGAGTAAATAGGAAGTCAATGTACTGACGAGGCCTCCCTCCGTACGTAGTTCATCGTCACTAAATGCAATCATGTTCCGTGTTATCATAGTTATGTTACACACCCACAGCGGAAAATAGAAAGCTATTGCAAGGGAATAAAGGAGGGAGGAAAGTGGTAGAATATTATATATATATATATATATATATATATATATATATATATATATATATACATACTGTATATATAGGGTGTTCTAAATTATCTCTCCTATTTTGAATGTAAATTAAAGAATAACTAATGGACATACAATCATGCAGTTTGCACCATCTTGTAGGCCAACTCATAGAGTTTTTATTTCCGCTATTTTCTTTCAGGTGTCTCTCCAGTGAGTAGAGTAACCCCGAAGACGAAAAATGGCGACCGTGCAAGAGAAGACTCAATGCGTCGTGTGGCTTGCAGAGACCAAGTTAGCCATTCTGAGAGCTACTAATGGTGCACATGTAGAAGTCTACTGACATGCCCAGAGAAACTTTTACTTGGGCTACAAGATGGTGCAAACTGCATGTTTTTATATCTATTAATTATTCTTTAATTTACATTCAAAATAGAAAAGATAACTTAGGAACACCCTCTGTATATATATATTTATTTATTTATTTATTTCAAGAGCTTGCAGTTGACAGGAAAAAACGGTTTACGATGATGACGATTTGCAATAACCAATAATCGATAAATAAACTCTTCTGTTGAACCATATTCGCTTTAATTATTAATTCGTTAACTTGTACGTAATAAAAGCTAAAAGATCCGCCGCGTGTTATGTTCATTAAAATAGGGAGATACATCCGCAACTCAGAAGGTCTCAAAAGTTTAAAATAGTGTAATATCTTCAGCAGCGTGGTCGCTTTTAGAACTTCACAACTTTTCTTTTTCCATTCGATTGGGAAACTTCGGCTTTGAGAAGTTAGTTTGAAATTGTTTCCTTTTCCTTCTGCTTTCCTTATTTTGAGAAGTCCACTGAATTTCAATACATGAATCATGCACTCCAAATGGTACTAGGTGTTTTGTTTATATATATATATTATATATATATATATATATATATATATATATATATATATATATATATATATATATATATATATATATATATGAAACGTCTACTCGACACCTCATAATGAACTTAGATTTCTGAAATGAATATAGCTATTTTGAAATGTTTACTAGATATTTGAAATATCGAATCACTGAAGATCAATTACCCAGCCTTCTAGTTAGCTTTATAAGGCTAACTAACGAAAATATCACGACTTAACCTAACCAATCATCAAGGGCGTACAGTGACCTAACGATTGGTCGGGTTAGGTCGTGATATTTTCGTTAGTAGCCTTATAAAGCTAACTAAAAAAGGCTTGGGTGACGGATCTTCAGGTGATCAGAAATATCTGAAAACGGTGCTTAGATGTTTGAGATATATAAAGACATAGAACCTAAACATTTCATTTGTATAATAAGTTTTCTTTTGTTTGCGCCTAGACCAGTGGTCGGGGAACAGGGGGTAAATTACCCAAATGGGAAATTTAAAACTTTTGGGGTAATGCGTGCGGTAGAGAGGGACACTTTGTGCTGATATTTTTTTCAATATATTTTTATTTTATTTTGTTACATAAATGTGGCGTTATTCTAAATTTTAGAATATACGAATTTACGTCCTTATTACGTCCTCAAATATATTTTGGGGTAATACACAAAAAAGTTCGCGACCACTGGCCTAGACGCATTCTATTGTGGTTAAAAATATTTTGAAGTTGTGACGCACTTTATCTAGTATTCATATTTATAGGTTATCTCGGAAAGAGGAGGAAAACACTAATTATATTTGTGCATTTACTCATTTATTCTATGTAGGGTTCGGTCGTTTAAGTGCCTTTCATGCATTTTATTAATTTTATATAATAATATAAGATATACTGAAAAAACAGTCAAGTTGGTGCACAAGGAGACAGATATATAAACATTACAACTGCATGTTGTACAACTGAATTCAAATGCAGACATTTGAATGATACATGTATCTAATAATATTCTGATATACTAACGTTTTATCACCCCCAAAGACTAAAAATTCCTGTACCCACTAAAATGGCTTAAACACAAGATGAACTGGTACTTGTAGGTTATCTCCCCCCCCCCCACAATTTGACAGAATATTTTCGTTAAAACTAACGAAAATATCACGACTTGACCTAACCAATTATCAAGGGCGTACAGTTGATCTATTATTAATTATAACATTGTTTGTTTCTGGAATAGTATTTACTATTTACTAATAGATCAGCTGTACGCCCTGATAATTATAATTGGTTAGGTTAAGTCGTGATATTTTCTTTGGTTTTAACGAAAATATTCTGTCAAAATTGGCGGTGGGGGGGGGGAGGGGGGGGTAATAACCTACAAGACCCGATGAACTTAAATAATAATCGTCTTCCACAAATCTTTCCTATTTTTACCTCAAATGTTGTAAATATCTTAATATTTTAAATTATGAATTCATGGTTTCGGCATTTATTCGTAAGAAACTTGGTTTCATCTTCCTTTTTGTAGAATTTTTAAAAGCCTTATCTTTTATTTCTATGGACCACAGTCTCTTTTTCGATATTTTAGTGTTAACTTTATTTAAAGTACAAAGTGTAATTTCTGAGTTCATTCATTCAAACCATTTCCAAGATAATGATGTCATTTTAGCTTTTGGACTTCAACTTTGTCTCTTTAATTGGAATTCCTTATTTTTCCAACTTTTAACATATTTTAGCTTTAAAATTTTTACTTTTTAAAGTCATGTTAAATGAATTACATTTAAATTTCGTTCTTTACAATGTTAGTAATGAAATAAGATATTCCAAAACGCCCGGCTATGACTAAAAGGGGAGTGTCGCATACTACTGTATAACAGGATAAAAACTAAACTAGAATTGTTATCGAATGCTGTCGACAAAAATTTGATTCTATTTTTTATCGTCTACGAAGCTTCTGATAGTCTTCTTTGAAATGTAGGTTAAGTTAAGTTAGGTTAGATTAGGCTAGGTTAGGTTAAGTTAAATTAGTTTGTTATATCAAATTTAGTTAGGTTAGGTTAGATAAGGTTAAGTTAGGTTCAGCTAAGTTAGGTTAGATTAAATGAAATTGGTTAGGTTTGATTAGATCATTTTATGTTACGAAAGTCTAAATACTCGTTCACCCCCCCCCCCCCCAAGAAGTCGAAAATTTGTCCCTTCTGTCAAAAATGTTGTCTTTGAAAAGCTCCGAGCGCCTTAGTAAAAACGTTTTCATAAGTGTGGTAATCCTATTCATTATTAAACTAAGATTTCCGGACCATCACTCGATCGCAATAACTTTAATGTACAGTTCTGGAAAAAAGTTCGCCTACAAACATAATAAAAACATTATTAAAACATTGAAACATTATTAACTGGCAATATTTTGCTTCTGTTTAAATATGGCTTTCTTTTTGCTAACACTAATAATACAATTTCACGAAAAAAAAACCACTCATTTAATGATTAGTAATTTTTTGTGATTTTTTTTTTAATTTTATGTATGTTGGCGAACTTTTTTCCCGACACCACATACTGTTATACTCGCTACAATGACGAAATATTATTTACAAAAGACTGCAAAGGAATTTATACCAAATTAGGGAGCAAGTGTAGTTTACGTCCCCCTGTGGTGCCTAGTGTAGTTTACGTTCTCCTATATTATCCTAGTGTAGTTTACGTTCCCCTACATTATCCTAGTGTAGTTTGCGTCCCCCAACTTTGTCCGCTATACCTAATCAAATCCCATAAGTAATGTCGTTTTTTACGATAGATTAAGTTTAAACTAGTCCTACTCGGTTTAAGCATAAATTTTCCGAAGGTTATATCTAAGACGAGATCTATCGTGTTTCGCTACATACTTTACAGACCTTAACCAGTGAAGACGTGTGTTTTGCTTTATGTGAACCCCTCATAAACATGGCGGTATCAGAAGAGCATATCAGGATATAATGCTTTACGAGTTCAAAAAAGGGAATAGTGCTACTGAAGCAACGCGAAACATTCAGGACGTTTATGGCAACAATATTCTGCATGTGAGGAAATGGAGAGGTTTCAAAGTTTAGGAATGGTGACTGCTGTTGACAGATGCAGCACGCTCTGGACGCCCTGCTGAGTTTGATGATAACCTGCTGTTAGCCGCACTTGAGAAGACTGTTCAACAACTGTCGAAGAATTGGCCCAGAAACTCAATTCATCCCCGTCCACCATCCATCGACATTTGCAACAACTCGGGAAAGTACCTAAGTTAGGAAAATGGGTGCACATGAATGTCGGTCTACAATCTGAGGGGGGGTAAACATTAGCACAGCTCTTCATGCCCGTGAACTCCAAGATCGTTTTTGTACCGTTTAGTGACTGGTGATGAAAAGTGAATACTGTACCATAATGTTAAGCGCCGTCGACAGTGGGTTTGTGCCGGAGAACCAGCGACACCACAGCCAAAACCAAATCCACCCTCGGAAGGTGTTGCTTAGTGTTTGGTGGGATAAAGGTGATGTAATACACTTTGAAACCTTACCACACAACCAAACAATCACCGCTCAAGTCTACTGTCAACAACTGGATCGATTGAACACTGCACTAAAAGAAAAGAGACCTTCTTGGTTAATCGGAAAGGAATCGTGTTCCACCACGACAACGCACGTCCTCATACCGCTCGGATCACTTCTGCAAAAATTGAGGAGCTTGGGTGGGAAAAAACTTCCACATCCTCCATATTCTCCAGACCTTGCGCCTTCAGATTATCATCTCTTCAGGAGTCTGCAAAACTATCTTGACGAGAAACAGTATACTTCTTAGATGACCTGCACACCAGTCTTTGTACGCTTTTTGCCTCAAAACCGCCTGAATTTTATAGACATGGCATTGAAAAGCTCGTAGGACGTTGGCAGAGTGTCATTGATTCCGATGAAAAATATATACTAGATTAAAAAGTTTCAGTTGAATTTTTTTTTGTCCTTCAAATTCCGATCTAAAAAACGACATTACTTATGGGATGACCTGATATATATATATATATATATATATATATATATATATATATATATATATATATATATATATATATATATATACACGGTGTCCGGGCTTAAATGGCAGTAAAAAAACATTATAAATGTATTTTATTGCCATTTAAGCCCGGACACCGGGTGTGTATATATATATATATGAAAAATTATTTCACGAAAGTGACACGTGAAAAGTATTTATGATGAATAAAACCACGAAGGAAAAAGAAACACAAAGGGGTGCTCAAGCGCTTTCGTCTAATGACATCCTCAGGAACACTGGAGTGAAAGGACAGATCAAGGCAATATATAGGTTACAAAAATAAACATACATACATACATTCACATATATATACATATATATATATATACATATATATATATATATAAATATATACATATATATAGTAAGCATAAAAAAAATTGTGGGAGGAGCCAACATTTATATGGTCACAGAAGAATAAAGAAATAAAAATAAATATAAATATAAATTGAGAAAAAATTAATTACAAAATAGTGCCTTAGTGATATATATGTCACAGCCTAAATAATCATAAAGAAATAAACAGGCAAATAAAAAAAACCCATAAATACATATACATACATATATATATATATATATACATATATATACACATATATAATATATATATATATATATAAAGACACTTTTAGCACTTTGGCCGACCTTCCATATAAATTCAAATGGCTTTTTTATGGAACAGGTCACAAAAGAATAAAGAAATAAAAATAAATATAAATATTGTAAGTGGAGTCTACCAATTCAAGCTCAAGAGGGAGGTTTTACAATCGATTTAATAGATGCTGCCAAATTGATATATATGTCACATTATTAAAAAATAAAAATTGAAAGATAAATTTTAAGAGAGGCACACCAATTTATAAGGGAAAAATTACCACATATGCATATTATAGTCACAAACGAATACAAAAGTACAAGTAAATATAAATTGGAAAACAAAATGATCCCTAGATGATATATAAAGAACAATAAAATATATATACAACATATTTACGGTATATATACGAAATATAAACGCAATATATACAGAATATATATATATATATATATATGCATAAGGGAAAAAAAATTACCAAATTTGTTTTTATAATTATTGTCTGAGAAAACGGTAGGTCGCAAAAGAATAAAGAAATAAAAATAAATATAACTTGAAAAAATTACAAATAATACACGTACACATATATACCCGCATACCCAAATATATATATACATATACACACATATATACAAACACACACACACACACACACACATAATATATATATATATATATACAAGCTTGACCTTCACGAAATGAGAAATCATCCCGCAGAACCTTTGTGAGGTTGTAAGGTAAGGTAAGGTACATACACATATACATATATATATATATATTTAACTGCATACATACATACATACATACATATACACACATACATACATACATATACACACATATACATACAAACACATTTAACTGCAATGACCACACACATACGCACATACACATACATACATACACATACACTCATACAGCAAAAAATTGAAAAATAAAATTGTAAGGGAAACAACAGACAAAAACAAATTTTTTACCAAAGATTTAACAACCTGCCCTTTTTGTTTAAATCCATTCTGAAGGAATTCAGAGCAACGGGATCAAGTTGAAACAGACCTTTACTCATGTTAAGGTTATTTGTAAGTTGAATTATAGCCGACTCAAGAATATTTCTATTAACAATGTTGCTAGAGTGAAACAAAACTGAAACATTATTCCAATCAATACAATGGGATAACTCTGACAAATGGACAAAAAGGGCACTGGACAACTGTCCCGTTCTAACGGAATATTGATGCTGTTTTACACGCGTTTGCAAATCCTTTCCCGTCTGACCTATGTAAAAGGAATCACATTGCTTACACCCAATTTTATAGATAATGCCTAAATTATTGGTAGGGCTATTTTTTACTATGATGTTTTTCACAATATTGTTATATGAAAAAACTACACTGATATCCAAAAGTTTAAGTACATTAGCAATGCCTAAGAAGCCCGGGAAAAATGGAAGTACTAAAATATTCTTTGACAAGGTGCGAGTGTTATTATTCACACGATAGAAGGTTCGTTTAGCCTTATTAAGACAAGATTCCATGAACGCAGATGGGTAACACAACTCACTTCCAATACCGTTGATATTTTCCAATTCGGCATCGATGTATTCAGGACTGGCGATCCTAAGAGCGCGGAGAAACATTGAGGAAAATATGGCCTTTTTAATAGGGGTGTCATGTCCAGAGTAAAAGTGTACGTAGGACAAATTGTTTGTTTTTTTCCGATATATACTAAACTTAAAACCCGGGCTATCCCTATGAACACGCACATCCAAAAACGGGATTGAGTTGTCTTGTTCCACTTCTAAAGTAAATTTAATGGAGGGGACTTGGTCATTTAACTGAAGGAGGAAGTCATCCAGGTCACGATTCATGGGCCAGATACACAAAATATCGTCGACGTACCGCAACCAAGGGATGCCAACCCCCAGGATTCTCGGAATGTAAGTAATTTCAAAAAACTCCATATAAATATTGGAGAGAAGGGGCGACAAAGGGTTGCCCATGGCCATCCCAAAAACTTGTTGATAATGCTCGCCATTGAAAGTGAATTTACAATCCTTGATACAAAGCTTAATAAGCTCCAAAACAGTGTGTGCAGGTAATGGTAAATCATAATTATGTAATTCTCTGGCGAGAAAGTCAAGCATATCATCAATCGGAACTTTTGTGAACAATGAACAAACGTCGAAACTGATCAATCTATCGTTGGTATTAATGCGAACATTATTCAATTTTTCAGTGAGATCCATGGAATTTTTTACGTGTGAATCAGAGACAGTTCCAAGAATGGGGGACAAAACATTAACAAGCCATTTGGAGAGTTTATAGGTAATAGAGCCCACCGAGCTAATAATAGGGCGCATAGGGTTACCCGGTTTGTGGGTTTTAATAAGACCATAAAGATAAGGCAAAGCAGGTGAAGTGGACAAAAAAAGGGGAATTAAATCCTTATGATCTTTGAGAATGCGTTTCAAGCCACTATTGAAAGATTTGATGACATCATCCTGTGGGTTCTTCCTAAGTTTCACGTATGTGGCGGGGTCCTGAAGCAGCTCATTCATCTTTCCAATGTAATCCACTTTGTCCATAATGACTAAGGTGTTAGCCTTGTCTGCTTTAGTAATATGGAGCTCACTATCTTTTTTTAATTGTGAAAGGCTATTGCGGAAACGTTTAGGAAAGTTATCTTCGTAAGAAATATTCGCAGCACCATAGACCAGGCCTTTAACTATGTTAACTAAAAACTGAGGAAGGTTACACTGTTTTTCAAAACGAGCAAGACTATGACAAATTTGTAAAGCAGTAGGTTTTTTAACAATATAAAAGGACATACCAAATCCAAGGGCACTTTTTGCATCGTCACTAATGTTTTTCGAAGAAAGGTTCAAAACACACTTTGAGCTTGCTTTTTTACTCCACTGACTATTTCGAATGAGACTTTTAATTTTGCGATCCAAAATGTTTCGAAGTGAAGAAGTTCTCCGACGCAACTCGTTGTAAATTTCATCAAACAAAGGTTGGATCCACGGTTGGGGAATAACAGTCAAAACATTACGTTTGGCAATGCCTAAATTTTTGAAGGTGGACCACTCATTTTGTCTGGTGACTTCAATATGTTTCTTTAAAATTACTCTGCTAAAGTTGTTGAACGGATGGTCGTCCATTTCTCTGAGGCGAATCGGAAGGAGGGACTTGGGAAGGACCTGCTCCTCCAGACAATTAGTAAGAAACTTCCGTCGGATCCGAATTGCATGCCCCTTCATTAATGTAGAAGCAAACACCGACACAAACGGGGACAATAGAGGGAACAGCAAGGCGAAGGAACGCGTGGTGTTCATTATATGAAAAATTATTTCACGAAAGTGACACGTGAAAAGTATTTATGATGAATAAAACCACGAAGGAAAAAGAAACACAAAGGGGTGCTCAAGCGCTTTCGTCTAATGACATCCTCAGGAACACTGGAGTGAAAGGACAGATCAAGGCAATATATAGGTTACAAAAATAAACATACATACATACACATTCACATATATATACATATATATATATACATATATATATATATATATATAAATATATACATATATATAGTAAGCATAGAAAAAAATTGTGGGAGGAGCCAACATTTATATGGTCACAGAAGAATAAAGAAATAAAAATAAATATAAATATAAATTGAGAAAAAATTAATTACAAAATAGTGCCTTAGTGATATATATGTCACAGCCTAAATAATCATAAAGAAATAAACAGGCAAATAAAAAAACCCATAAATACATATACATACATATATATATATATATATACATATATATACACATATATAATATATATATATATATATAAAGACACTTTTAGCACTTTGGCCGACCTTCCATATAAATTCAAATGGCTTTTTTATGGAACAGGTCACAAAAGAATAAAGAAATAAAAATAAATATAAATATTGTAAGTGGAGTCTACCAATTCAAGCTCAAGAGGGAGGTTTTACAATCGATTTAATAGATGCTGCCAAATTGATATATATGTCACATTATTAAAAAATAAAAATTGAAAGATAAATTTTAAGAGAGGCACACCAATTTATAAGGGAAAAATTACCACATATGCATATTATAGTCACAAACGAATACAAAAGTACAAGTAAATATAAATTGGAAAACAAAATGATCCCTAGATGATATATAAAGAACAATAAAATATATATACAACATATTTACGGTATATATACGAAATATAAACGCAATATATACAGAATATATATATATATATATATATGCATAAGGGAAAAAAAATTACCAAATTTGTTTTTATAATTATTGTCTGAGAAAACGGTAGGTCGCAAAAGAATAAAGAAATAAAAATAAATATAACTTGAAAAAATTACAAATAATACA
>JAJOZX010007277.1:0-202500 GCA_023014485.1 Bathynomus jamesi | reverse complement strand
GTATGTTTATTTTTGTAACCTATATATTGCCTTGATCTGTCCTTTCACTCCAGTGTTCCTGAGGATGTCATTAGACGAAAGCGCTTGAGCACCCCTTTGTGTTTCTTTTTCCTTCGTGGTTTTATTCATCATAAATACTTTTCACGTGTCACTTTCGTGAAATAATTTTTCATATAATGAACACCACGCGTTCCTTCGCCTTGCTGTTCCCTCTATTGTCCCCGTTTGTGTCGGTGTTTGCTTCTACATTAATGAAGGGGCATGCAATTCGGATCCGACGGAAGTTTCTTACTAATTGTCTGGAGGAGCAGGTCCTTCCCAAGTCCCTCCTTCCGATTCGCCTCAGAGAAATGGACGACCATCCGTTCAACAACTTTAGCAGAGTAATTTTAAAGAAACATATTGAAGTCACCAGACAAAATGAGTGGTCCACCTTCAAAAATTTAGGCATTGCCAAACGTAATGTTTTGACTGTTATTCCCCAACCGTGGATCCAACCTTTGTTTGATGAAATTTACAACGAGTTGCGTCGGAGAACTTCTTCACTTCGAAACATTTTGGATCGCAAAATTAAAAGTCTCATTCGAAATAGTCAGTGGAGTAAAAAAGCAAGCTCAAAGTGTGTTTTGAACCTTTCTTCGAAAAACATTAGTGACGATGCAAAAAGTGCCCTTGGATTTGGTATGTCCTTTTATATTGTTAAAAAACCTACTGCTTTACAAATTTGTCATAGTCTTGCTCGTTTTGAAAAACAGTGTAACCTTCCTCAGTTTTTAGTTAACATAGTTAAAGGCCTGGTCTATGGTGCTGCGAATATTTCTTACGAAGATAACTTTCCTAAACGTTTCCGCAATAGCCTTTCACAATTAAAAAAAGATAGTGAGCTCCATATTACTAAAGCAGACAAGGCTAACACCTTAGTCATTATGGACAAAGTGGATTACATTGGAAAGATGAATGAGCTGCTTCAGGACCCCGCCACATACGTGAAACTTAGGAAGAACCCACAGGATGATGTCATCAAATCTTTCAATAGTGGCTTGAAACGCATTCTCAAAGATCATAAGGATTTAATTCCCCTTTTTTTGTCCACTTCACCTGCTTTGCCTTATCTTTATGGTCTTATTAAAACCCACAAACCGGGTAACCCTATGCGCCCTATTATTAGCTCGGTGGGCTCTATTACCTATAAACTCTCCAAATGGCTTGTTAATGTTTTGTCCCCCATTCTTGGAACTGTCTCTGATTCACACGTAAAAAATTCCATGGATCTCACTGAAAAATTGAATAATGTTCGCATTAATACCAACGATAGATTGATCAGTTTCGACGTTTGTTCATTGTTCACAAAAGTTCCGATTGATGATATGCTTGACTTTCTCGCCAGAGAATTACATAATTATGATTTACCATTACCTGCACACACTGTTTTGGAGCTTATTAAGCTTTGTATCAAGGATTGTAAATTCACTTTCAATGGCGAGCATTATCAACAAGTTTTTGGGATGGCCATGGGCAACCCTTTGTCGCCCCTTCTCTCCAATATTTATATGGAGTTTTTTGAAATTACTTACATTCCGAGAATCCTGGGGGTTGGCATCCCTTGGTTGCGGTACGTCGACGATATTTTGTGTATCTGGCCCATGAATCGTGACCTGGATGACTTCCTCCTTCAGTTAAATGACCAAGTCCCCTCCATTAAATTTACTTTAGAAGTGGAACAAGACAACTCAATCCCGTTTTTGGATGTGCGTGTTCATAGGGATAGCCCGGGTTTTAAGTTTAGTATATATCGGAAAAAAACAAACAATTTGTCCTACGTACACTTTTACTCTGGACATGACACCCCTATTAAAAAGGCCATATTTTCCTCAATGTTTCTCCGCGCTCTTAGGATCGCCAGTCCTGAATACATCGATGCCGAATTGGAAAATATCAACGGTATTGGAAGTGAGTTGTGTTACCCATCTGCGTTCATGGAATCTTGTCTTAATAAGGCTAAACGAACCTTCTATCGTGTGAATAATAACACTCGCACCTTGTCAAAGAATATTTTAGTACTTCCATTTTTCCCGGGCTTCTTAGGCATTGCTAATGTACTTAAACTTTTGGATATCAGTGTAGTTTTTTCATATAACAATATTGTGAAAAACATCATAGTAAAAAATAGCCCTACCAATAATTTAGGCATTATCTATAAAATTGGGTGTAAGCAATGTGATTCCTTTTACATAGGTCAGACGGGAAAGGATTTGCAAACGCGTGTAAAACAGCATCAATATTCCGTTAGAACGGGACAGTTGTCCAGTGCCCTTTTTGTCCATTTGTCAGAGTTATCCCATTGTATTGATTGGAATAATGTTTCAGTTTTGTTTCACTCTAGCAACATTGTTAATAGAAATATTCTTGAGTCGGCTATAATTCAACTTACAAATAACCTTAACATGAGTAAAGGTCTGTTTCAACTTGATCCCGTTGCTCTGAATTCCTTCAGAATGGATTTAAACAAAAAGGGCAGGTTGTTAAATCTTTGGTAAAAAATTTGTTTTTGTCTGTTGTTTCCCTTACAATTTTATTTTTCAATTTTTTGCTGTATGAGTGTATGTGTATGTATGTATGTGTATGTGCGTATGTGTGTGGTCATTGCAGTTAAATGTGTTTGTATGTATATGTGTGTATATGTATGTATGTATGTGTGTATATGTATGTATGTATGTATGTATGCAGTTAAATATATATATATATATATGTATATGTGTATGTACCTTACCTTACCTTACAACCTCACAAAGGTTCTGCGGGATGATTTCTCATTTCGTGAAGGTCAAGCTTGTATATATATATATATATATATGTGTGTGTGTGTGTGTGTGTTTGTATATATGTGTGTATATGTATATATATATTTGGGTATGCGGGTATATATGTGTACGTGTATTATTTGTAATTTTTTCAAGTTATATTTATTTTTATTTCTTTATTCTTTTGCGACCTACCGTTTTCTCAGACAATAATTATAAAAACAAATTTGGTAATTTTTTTTCCCTTATGCATATATTATATATATATATATATTCTGTATATATTGCGTTTATATTTCGTATATATACCGTAAATATGTTGTATATATATTTTATTGTTCTTTATATATCATCTAGGGATCATTTTGTTTTCCAATTTATATTTACTTGTACTTTTGTATTCGTTTGTGACTATAATATGCATATGTGGTAATTTTTCCCTTATAAATTGGTGTGCCTCTCTTAAAATTTATCTTTCAATTTTTATTTTTTAATAATGTGACATATATATCAATTTGGCAGCATCTATTAAATCGATTGTAAAACCTCCCTCTTGAGCTTGAATTGGTAGACTCCACTTACAATATTTATATTTATTTTTATTTCTTTATTCTTTTGTGACCTGTTCCATAAAAAAGCCATTTGAATTTATATGGAAGGTCGGCCAAAGTGCTAAAAGTGTCTTTATATATATATATATATATATATATATATGTGTATATATATGTATATATATATATATATATGTATGTATATGTATTTATGGGTTTTTTTTATTTGCCTGTTTATTTCTTTATGATTATTTAGGCTGTGACATATATATCACTAAGGCACTATTTTGTAATTAATTTTTTCTCAATTTATATTTATATTTATTTTTATTTCTTTATTCTTCTGTGACCATATAAATGTTGGCTCCTCCCACAATTTTTTTCTATGCTTACTATATATATGTATATATTTATATATATATATATATATATATATATATGTATATATATGTGAATGTATGTATGTATGTTTATTTTTGTAACCTATATATTGCCTTGATCTGTCCTTTCACTCCAGTGTTCCTGAGGATGTCATTAGACGAAAGCGCTTGAGCACCCCTTTGTGTTTCTTTTTCCTTCGTGGTTTTATTCATCATAAATACTTTTCACGTGTCACTTTCGTGAAATAATTTTTCATATATATATATATATATAATATACACACGAAGGCTTTATTGTTCGGAGATCAGAAAAAAAATCGAGATTGTTCAATATATCCTTGTCACTTGATTAGTTTCAAAACATTTTTTGGATGTTGCTAAATGGATATATAGCCTAAAATAATGTTAGTATAATGCAAAGTAGCATCATCGTCCATCTTAAACTGTATATTACAAATTCTTGTATAATTTAATTTTATTATTATTATTTTTAATGCAGAAAAGGTTTATAGTTACAAAAGGCTATTTAAAGAACTTTTCTTGTGGTGAATAGACTTAAATACAAATAATATTTTACTTTTCTTATTTTCATTGTGTATATATATATATATATATATATATATATATATTAGTTCAGTCAAATTAGGAGTTTTGGTGGGAAAAAAAATTATAAAAAGATGAAATTTTGCATACATACTTCTGAAGGCTATAGAAATAAAGATCAAAAGAGTTCCCCTCCGTCCGAGTGCAGCATCCCCCTTTTTTTAACCCAACCCCCCCCCCTCTGAGGGGGGGGGGGTATTTGCGACTACTTTTTCGCTTTTTTGTGCTAAACGGTGCATCGAACGATAAAACTGCACATAAACAAAAATGTTGAAAATGTAATTTTGAACAAGATTGTATATACTGTATATGGATTTTTCCCGTAGAAGTTACAGTTTTTGTGGAATCCACGTCTAAATTGGGGACAGACTCAGCGTGCAGCGAGAAATTTGCTTCTGGTGCTCAGTTTTTGGCAAATAACTCACAAACGCCAAATTTTTCATTAAAAATGCATATAGTTGAAATTGTAGAGCGGAAAATTCTCTATTGGATTAAGTGAAAACTATATTTCTGTAAAAATTTTGAAGCTTTTCCCGACTCATTCAATAATGTTTCTTTTGCAGGTATCACTTAGAATGTCTGTGTTCAGTATGGCGTGCACAAGTGAATGTTTTTATTGTGATAAAAGTTTAACAGATGGAGAAACAGTGGTTGTGAAAGACGGAATGGAGAACGTAAGACGTGTAAGTCAAATCCGAAAAGACGGCCATTTTGAAAAATTGAAGAAAGTAAATACAATTGAAATGCATAAAGTTTTCAGACGTGATAAATGAAAAAAAAACTTCACTTTTTTCTACGTGAAGGTCAAAATATGAAAATAAAAACCCACTCTAATAGACAGAGTTTATTTCCACAACAGTTGCTTCTTTTTCCGTTAATGCCAGTGGGCATCGAAACTGTTGTGGAAATAAACTCTGTCTATTAGAGTGGGTTTTTATTTTCATATTTCAGACGTGAGTATATTAAAGAGAAAAACATTGCCAGGGATTTGAAAAATGCAGAAGCTAAAAACTGAATGAGCGTACATTGCGATCAGAAGAACAATTGATTTCAAAAGAAATTGTTTGTTTTGTGGTGAAAATGTGACATTCCTGCGGAAAAGAAAAGCCTGCAGAGAAACGCCAAGTAATGTGCGAGATTCGTACTTTCACTGTGAAAGATAAACTATTGAAGGATGCCGAACAAAGGAACGACGAGTGGGATTAGAAAGTGTCAAGACGAGTAAACAGCGTGATGTGTCTTGTAGCAGAAGAAGCGCGCTATCACGGAAAATGCTACTCTAAATTTGCATGCAACCGACCATCAACTCTAAAAAGAGGACGTCCACAGGATGGAGACATGGCTTCTGCTTTCGAAAAGCTGTGCTCCTTCATTGATGACTGTGAGGAATGCCAGTTTTCTTTACATGATTTGATGAGGAAAGTTGAAGAACATTTACCAGAAGGGTCATCGATGACTGAAAAAACACTGAAAACAAAATTAGCAAACGCCTACGGGATGCAGTCATGTTTGTACAAATGAACAAAAGACCACCAGTTGCTTGTTTCCGTGGCTCCGGACTTAAACTTATCAATTCCTGGTACGGAGAAAGAAAAACAAATGAGAAAGATGAACGCTTAAGAATCGTCGAAGCTGTAGCTACTATAGTTCGAGAGGATATTAGGACAACTGTTTATAACACAATGGATTACCCGGATATTACAGACTTTATGAAGGATGCAGATGACGTGGTTCCCAAAACTTTGCAAGTATTTTTGGATACCGTTATCCTAAAAAGCAGAAAATGCGAAAAGGAAAAAGTAGCAAAACAGTGTACTGCAATCACTCATTCTATAATTGCTGCAACAAGACCGCGCTCATTTCTGTCTTCCACACTACTTGGTCTCTCTGTGTATTTATTTCGGAAAGTGGGTTCCAAAAGCATTATCACTGCAGTGTCAAATTTGGAATTTTGTTCAAGCTATAATGATGTTGCATTGTTCGAGTCATCCGCTGTTAAATCTTGGAAACCTGATTTGGACAAAGATTCTTTCTCTCAGTATGTTTTTGACAATGCAAATTTTAATATAAAGACCTTAACTGGTAAAGGAACATTTCACTCGATGGGCGGAATAAAATGCATAACACCAGCGAAGATGGTAATAAATCAGGAAATTTCAAAATTGCGAACCATTCCTTCTTCAAAAGAGCTAGCAAGCATTGCACGAATGGAAATACAAACTTTTCGAGGAAAATTTTTGCAGACACCCTCTCTTCCATCGTGGCAAGGTTTTGTGGAAGCCATGATAGGTACTCTGCCATATGAGCGGTCAAAGGTTCTTGCATTACCTTTCGTTAATCTGCCGCCAAGAGAGTACAACACAATGCTAACTGTACTAAAATTTGCGGCGGAAGAAACAAAGAAATCGAAACAAAAAACGTGTTTTGTTACATTCGACCAACCACTGTACATGAAGGCTAAGGATATTGCGTCTCCAGGAAATGAAAATCAAGAAGGTGAACTTTCGAACGTTATTGTGAGGTTAAGAGGATTTCATCTTTTAATGTCCTATCTCGGATCAGTTGGCTACATTATGGGAGGCAGTGGACTATCAGACCTATGGTCCACAGTATTTGCTTCTTCATCTGTACCTCATATACTTTCTGGCCACGCCTATGCACGAGCCATTCGAGCACATTTGTTAACATACTGCGCTATGGCAAAGATCATGTTTCATGAAGTCACAGTAGATAACAGTGACAAACAATATGTACAACAAATTCTCACTACTTTTAAAGATCTGCCTCCAACATTTGACTCTGTGGAAAACGATGATGTAATTAAAGAGCTCCATATGCAGTTCATAATCACATGACATCACTCGAGCAAAAAGGAAAGACAGCTCCAATTATGGCTACAATATTTTGATCTTGTGACTATAGCTTTACATTTCATTCAGGCAGAGCCCATAGGAAATTGGAAGCTTCATTTAGATTGCATTAGAGCTATGCTGCCCATTTTTCATGGAAGTGGACATTTTTTGTATGCCAAGTCCTGCCAGTTCTACCTCCAAGATATGGATTCTCTTCATCTCAAGATGACAGACAAGGAGTTTCACAGATTCACATCAGAGGGTTACTTCACAATTCGACGTTCGGACAAA
Source organism: Bathynomus jamesi (assembly GCA_023014485.1). Lineage (NCBI taxonomy): Eukaryota > Metazoa > Arthropoda > Malacostraca > Isopoda > Cirolanidae > Bathynomus > Bathynomus jamesi. Next base: position 195,022 of record JAJOZX010007277.1, on the reverse strand, counting down.
TGCTGGAGTGGTGTATGGTCTGATATGACTATCGAGCAGACTTTAATGTAAAATATGAAGATTGTTGGAGGCATCACTCACGGAAGAGGCTTCACAGAGAGTGTTCTGAATAAATGGATCTTTGGTTTGCCAGTAGCTCACCACGTATGCGAGAATGTGGAAGAGTTTTGTGGGACTCGAACCAGCAGTAGTTTTCAGCATATCGAATTGAGAGATTCAAGGATTAAGAAGGACGAAATCGCTTTGTTTCCGAGTTACAGCCCGTTTTGTGTTCCAGCAATTCTTTCCGCAAACTGTTTACAAACACTGCTTGCCGACAATGTTTGTGAGTGTGTACGAGACTTATTTCATGATATGGCCTTGCCAATTGTAATGTTTCGTACACTCTATGACATGTTTCAATATCGTTGAGTGTAAAGCCATCAGTCAGTCAGAGATGCATCGCAGTGTTTCACTGTTCGTATTTGTAACTTCTTACCAGGGGTGCGGACTCGGACTCGGACTCGGGGGGGGGGGGGGGGACCTGCATATTTGGCTGGACTCGGGACTCGGACTCGCTCGCTGTTCGAAATGGTGCGAGTCCGAGTCCGAGATGGAGATGGAGAAGCGGCGCAACATTATTAACAACTGGAGCGGCTCGAACCGAAGCAACATCGATAAGATCATTCAAGACATGGAGTCGATGAGGAGAGTAAAATGCGACAATGCATTCCAAGGAATCGATCTTTACCCGTCAGAAATTCAAGAAATTGCTGAAGTATTGACCTCTCTACCGGTCTCACAAGTGTCTGTAGAGAGGCTTTTCTCTGGACTCAATTAATTAAGAACGATTTGCGTGCAACAATGAAGGATGATTTGGTACGGGCGATCCTTTTCCTGAGGACAAACTGGGAGGAGTAGAGTAAAGGTAAAAAATGCATTTTATGAGGATCTCATTTTTGTAGGCCCTATGCCAATTTTTAATAAAGAATTTTTATTTTTCTCCTCCCGCGTGTGTATTTTTTTAGTTTTTCTTATGGAAAATGCTGTATGATGAATAAATCTATCTCTTTTTCATTTTCATTTCTCACTCATCTTACTTCATGGCTCTGGACTCGGACTCGGTGGCTCGACCCCGGACTCGGACTCGGGACTTGGACTCGTATTAAAATTTTAATAACTCCTCACCCCTGCTTCTTACCGTGAATAAGTGCAGTCCAGTGAAAAAAAAACCTTAAAAGTTTTTGTGCTATTCAGTGATAGTGCGCATTTGAAGTGAGAATGGAGGCTTATTCAAAGAGAGAAATGGCAGACATGCATCTCATGTATGGACTTGCCGAGTGTAATCGCAGCAAGACGTCGGTATGCGGAAAGGTTTCCGAATCGCCGTCTGCCAGATAAGAAGACCTTTCAGAGAATAGACGAGCGTCTTGGCGATACAGGATCATTCAACAAGCGAGTTTCAGATGGTGGTAGGCCAATCAACGCCACAACTGTTGAGTTGGAGGAGCGGGTCCTGAATCGCGTGGAGGAACATCGTGGTGTCAGCACCCGAAGGATAGCAGCAGCAGAGGATGTAAGATACACAACTGAGTGAAGAATTTTACGGGAACAAAAGCTTTACCCATATCACATTCAGAGAGTACAAGGCCTTACTGAAGCTGATTTCCCACCACGAGAAGCTTTTTATATTTGGTTCCTTCAACAGTGTGCTCGCGATCCTCTTTTTCTATCATCCGTGTTGTGTTCTGATGAGGCTGCCTTCACAAGAAATGGCGTGATCAATTTTCACAACACTCATCACTGGGCCGAAGAGAATCCGCATGCCATCATCCAGTCAAGGCATCAACAACAATTTAGTATGAATGTATGGGCAGGAGTTATTGCTAACAACTTAATCGGTCCTTTTGTTTTGCCTGGAAGCTTAAAAAGAGAATCCTATATAAATTTTTTAAGAAATGATTTAAGCGATTTACTAGATGAAGTTCCTCTTGGTGTCCGACATCGTATGTGGTTTATGCATGACGGCGCTCCGCCTCATTTTAGTCGATAACGTTAAAATGCTTCGTGTAGAACAAGGATGCCAGAAAATCTGAGCAATACCTGGAATGTTTGAACGCGTCAGACAGTCTTAAAGGTAAGGCGGATACTTGCTGGAACACATAACGGGCTGTAACGCGGGAACAAAGCGATTTCGGGAATATGTTTGTATAAGCTTTTTTCATTGTTTTCAGGTCCTGAATCCATCCTGAAAATGCGTTCCACATGTTATGAAACACCCTGTGTATATATATAACCTTAGCTAACCTTGGTTTAGCTTCCGCCCGAATTCTTCATTATGGCGAAGGTCAAACTTGTCACTCCACCTTAGACCTACAGTTTAACGTGCAATCCGAGCCACGCCCCACCAGCAGCCCAGAGTCTTAACCACTAGGCTACCCAGGGTACTTATTTATCTACCAAACAGTTTTTTATGGTGTGGAAGGATGAACAGCTGGGTTTTGCTATGCGCCGCCTGCCGTCACCGGGTCTCGATCCCGGGGTCGATGGATTCGTAGTCAGCGACGCTAAACACTACACCAACGAGGCGCACATATATATGAAGTGAAGCTCGCATAAATAACGATAATAACAAATTTCGGAAATTTGTTAAGAATCAAACGGGTGTCAAAAGTGTCCTCTCTCGGACAATCGATGGGGTGTCGGGGGAGGATGAAATTGCAAAGCTGTGGAAAAACTACTACTCTAACATTCTTAACAGTGTGAGTAGGGATAATCTTAAGATAGATTGCAGCGAAACAACTGTGGGAGGGACAAGGGAAAATACTTTGATAGCATTCCCTGAAGTAAAGAGGTTAATTAAAGAGTTAAAGACTGGTTCTGCTTCAGGGGTAGATGACCTATCGAATGAGCACTTAAAATACGCCAATGACGTAGTATGTCTGCATATATCATTGCTTCTATCAGCCATGCTTGCTCATAGCCAGAGATGGGCAAGATCACCAACTTTGGTGATCTTGAAGATCAAGATCAGATCACCAGAAAAATGTGATCTTGAAGATCAAGATCAGATCACCAGAAAAATGTGATCTTGAAGATCAAGATCAAGATCACTTTTCAAGATCACTTTTTAAGATCACTTTTATATGAATTGAAAAAAGTTGTACTCTTGTAGAGTAAACAAAAACAAATTATTTTGTTAATCACTCCTGAAAAGTATCACTCCTAATACTCCCCTGAGGGCTGAGGCAATACAAGCATCGCATCCTACCCATGTCACCTGATCTAAACCACGGGGATTGACGATTCCCCTTTCAGTTTTTCAGGTGGTAAACTTAAAACTTAGTATTATCATAACTTATCAGCAAAGAAAAAACTATTAAATGACCTACATATAGTTTTTAGTTCTATTTTTCTCAATTCTCATTTCACCAGGTCCATAACCCATATCAATGAATGGTCAGCATATATAGTAAACATTTTTTACACAGAATTTAATTTTACAGTTTTACTGCAGTACGCAATTACTGACAATATAAGGGTAAAAACCGCAAGTTAAGAGTGTTAATTTAATGTTCAACCGCTGTAAAGATTTGCTTTCAGCAAAACCAATTGTTCAAAGTTACCATCCGAGAGACGACTTCGTTTGGGGCTATGAACCATGCCAGCAAACGAAAACAACCGTTCCACTGGTGCAGAGGAAGGTAGCGTGGTGTTATACCTCTTGAAGATCTTCTTTATAGCAGGATACCTATCTAAAGAGTCGAGTGCCTTACTGGTGTCCTGCAAATAATTGAGGACTTCCAAGTCTTCCTTGTTGTTAGGAGCAGAGAATGAGCCGTCCATAGTTCTGAAGAAATCGTCTTCAGATGATGAGTCTGAGTTCACCGAACTATTACCACTGCTGTCAGAATTACAATTTCTTACAGCCATTTGCAGCTTGTCTTTTACTTGAGACTTGATTGCTTCATGATCGCCGAAATTAGGCCCTTGCAACAATGATATCCATCTAAGTTTGAAATACGGATGAGATACTGAGGCCAAAACGGCATCAGTTACCTCGGGGCTCAACGACAAAAAATGACCAAATCTGGCATTGAAGCCAGAGACGACTGCTGCCAGTAATGGCATGCAGTGTCTCAAGCGCAGGTCGTTTGGTTGGATAGGCTCCAATCTTGCGAGGGCATCTTGAGTCACTAGGACTGTTGGAAGAAGACAACCGTAGTAGCATTCTTTCTCTGCCTGTAATTTGTTGAGGGCTGCTGCAATTGGTTTTAGAACAGACAAATATTCTGAAATAAATTCCAATTCATTGTCTTTGAGGATGGGTAGATTCAGTTCTTCAAGAGCTACATTCACGTCGTTCTTATGTTTATATATTTGGCTTAATGAGTCGTACATTGAGTTCCATCGGGTGACGCATGGGTACCTAAATTGGACGCCAGTTATTTCCTGTATTTTTTCTGCTGACTTGGGTTTACCAGCAGCATTCCACAGCGCCGAACATTTTCCCATTGCAGAATGTTTTATCTTCTTTAGTCCAGGTGAATTCAGTCCTTTATCTGCATCAGTTGTTGCTACCAAGTTCAATGTGTGGGAGGCACATCGAATATGGGATGATAGTTTCACTGACTCCTCTCCATGCTCTCCTGAATGTTCAGGAAAGTTGCTGATGATAACCTCTTCATCTGAATCTTTTTCATCATCATCTTCATCTGCATCATCTTCATCAATGTCGTCAGTACGATTCTGAACACGAACACCGAACTCTTTAAAGCATTTCACCATGTTCGATGCATTGTCGGTGACTGTAGATACAACTTTTCTATAAGATAAACCATGCTCCGAGTTGATCCTGTCCAATATTCCAGCAATTTTATCAAAGCTATGTGTTCCACGAAATCTTCGGCATGCCAGTGCAGCTGATCCTCGCGACAAGTCATCATTGATCTGTAATGTAAGAATATAAAATCAATGTTTGTATGAACATTTTTTTAAGAAGCTTAATTTAATAATATTGGTTAGACACGCACCAGCTAAACTGCGCCACCAAACATTGAAGAGAAGAACTATGTGATATAAAGGAGGCAATTCAGCGATGAGTCGCCTACCATACCACCACATCAGTGACCCATCCCATAAGAGCAAAATGTGGAAGAGTCCATATTCACAGCCTGTGAATATGGACTCTTCCACATTTTGCTGTGAATCAGACACAATGACAGATGACAGAATCAGTGAATTAGTGTGAAATTACTGTGAATCACAGCAAAATGAAGACTCACCACATTAATGAATGAGGAACACATGTCGAATAATTGAAAAGATTATACTATAAGTCTATCAGACTATCAGTTTATCACCAATGGTCAATTTATCAATTATATAAAAATAATACACTAAATCAATAGCATACCCAATGCGCAGTGACTCCCATGAAACTGCGGTGATTAGTTGACCATATGTCGCATGTAACACACACATGGTCAACTGCTGCCAGTTTTGCTTGTATGTCTTCCTTCATTGTACTGGTTGTTGTTGCAAGAGATCTAGCCAGGGTGCGTCTAGATGGCACCTGAACAGCCGGGTTGACGTCTGAAAAAAATATTTAAAAATTAAAACAAATACAATAGATTAGCTATGGAAAAAATATCAAAATATTTAGCTAGGCTAGCGATAGTCTAATGTTCATACAAATAATATGATTAATTATTTTAATCAGATATTAGCTATGGAAAAAATAGCAAAATATTTGAGTTATACTAACATGAAAGAAGATCCTTAAATTCATGTAGTTCAACTAGGCTCAATGGTAGGAGCCCATTAGCCACAAGCGAGAGAATCTTCTTTTCAAGGATATCCTTGCATATTGGTGGTCCTGGTTTTTGCTTGGAAATGTGGAACATGCTTAGTGTTGACTGCTTGGCAATTTTGGCAGGGCCAGCATTGCTGCCGCTGGCATCTTCTTCTTTAGCTGGACGCTTGCGAGATTTCTTCTCCGATTCATATTCACCCAAAAGATCCGAATGTAGTTTCTGCACAAGAAAATAAATTATTATCATGCGGAGAGACTTCTTGAACACCCTGTATAATATTTATCAGAGTATCAAACTTCTAGTTGAAATTAATACTTAACAAGATTCTAAAATTTTGTTATCTTTAACTAAAATTATTTTTCACCATGATCAGTGCATTTTTATCCTATGTTAAATTGAAAGCCGAATTTCGTCCTTCAGTAACTAAATAGGAGAAATTACAGACATGGATCAGACAGAGAGAAAGACAGATACACCTGGCGTTTTATTATAGTTGGATATCGGCAGTTTTTAATGTAGTTACTAGTCCATAATCTATTAATATCTGAAGTGCACAATATATTCAAATGGACGTCTATGTAAATGTAGCATTAGTCTTGTATGGCACCAGTCACTTAAAATATGACTTGAACCATTATGTTAATGTTGCTACTTACTACTTAGTTACTAAGTAGTACTAACCCTGAGGTGCCTCAGAAGATTGCTTGTTGAGTCGAGGCCAGCAGACAGAATTGTAGTTTTCTTTGTACACTGCCTACAAATAACTTTGATACTGTTTCCAGTTTTTTCGACAATTTGAAAATATTTTCCGTTCAATAGCACAGATTGATCCTTATTACCAACATTGTTATCTAAATATATTGAATACTGTTCTGGTGACAACCTAGAATATTTGGTTCCCTTGGGAGCCTGTTGAAGTTGTAAAATTGCACTCATTATTAAAAAATTCAATCTGTAAATAAAATATGTTTAGAATTAATTTATTATGAATACGGACCTATAGGCTATATTTTATGCCTATATATAATAATATATTAATAGAACACTTTTAACATAATTGCACAGTAAATTACACTTTTTACGAGCCTAAATTCCACAGCAACTACACCTTCCATGAGCCCACGCATGACGCAAGTCACCCAACTAACAGAAAACATAAACAGTCGGTGTTGAACAAAGTTGCCACAGATGTCGCTTGGACAAAAAACAAATGACATTCGCATAGCGGCATATTTAAGAATCTGAAATTAAAAGTGATCTTGAAGTCTAAAGTGATCTTCAAGATCAAGATCACAAGAAATAAAGTGATATTAGATCAAGATCAAGATCACCATAATAAAAGTGATCTTCAAGATCAAGATCAGATCACGATCTTGATCTTCAAGATCACGATCTGATCTTGAAGATCAAGATCGTGCCCATCTCTGCTCATAGCTATATCCCTGAAGAGTTCATGAGGGTATATATCATGCCCCTGGTCAAAAATAAGTATGGAGACATTCTGTCCAGCAATAATTACAGGCCTATTGCTGTCGCTTCCTGCTTCTCGAAACTACTAGAAAAACTCTTGTTACTCCGATTAAATGATTACCTATGGACATCTAATTAGTTTGGTTTTAAAAGGTCCCACTCAACTGACCTGTGTATCTATGTACTTAAAGAAACAATATATAAATACATTGACAGTAATTCAACTATTTATAGCTGTTTCCTAGATATAAGTAAGGCATATGATAGAGTGAACCACAATATTTTATTTAAAAAACTAGAAGACAGGAAGGTTCCCATGTACATATTAAATTTATTGAAATTTTGGTATTCCCACCAATCTTTTACCGTTAGGTGGGGCAATGTCTATCCGAATGTTTTGGCTCCTCTTGCGGGGTGAGACAAGGCTCAGTGCTCTCCCCTATGCTGTTTAATGTGTATATTGACGGATTAATTGCTTCACTTAATGAGGCAACAGTGGGATGTTGTATAGATGACACAAGGATAAATAACTTAGTTTATGCCTATGATATGGTGTTAATAAGTCCCTCTGTTAAAGGTCTCGATCGGCTACTAAAAGTCTGCGAAGTGTATTCGCAGAAACATGATATTCTTTTTAATATCACAAAAACTATGGTTATTAGGTTATGCAATTTCATCCTAAAAGCTGTAAGCAGCCAGCTGATATTAGGTTTAAAATGAAAGGAGAAGTAATTGAGGAAGTACAAGAGTTTAAGTATTTGGGTCAAACTATTACCAGCTCCTTGAGTGATGACTCGTCACTCGGATATGAGAAAACAATCTCGAAGCCTTTGTACTAAAGCGAATATGACTATAAAGAACTTTCGGTTCTGTACAAGTGCAGCTAAAGACACTCTCTTTTGTACTTTCTGCAGTAATATATACGGACAGCAACTCTGGGTGAATTATAAAAAAGGTTCTGGCAGAACCCTAAATTTGCTGTACAACAGGTCTTTTAGATTCTTACATAAATTACCCCCAAGATGCTCAGCTTCGCAAATGTTTGCTACCCGCACTGTCTCGAACTTCCCGGAGGTAACAAGATGTGCTCAATACAGTATGATGCAAAGAATTAAAAAATCAACCAACCCGATTATTCAAGTTATCCATGAGTCCTGCCGTTTATCCTCTAAGGCGGCGGCGGCCAGGGGTGGCCAAAACGTCGATCGCGATCTACCAGTAGATCGCAGAGCAATTTTTAGTTGATCGCAGAATGACCAGTAGCTTAGCCTATTCAACAGAGACCTTACATTTCACAAAATTGCAAAAAAAAAAAATGACAAAAATGATGAATTGCAATATAAAGATCAGTGATTACCGGTTACTAGCTCGGGCGAAAGCGTCAATAATCTGCAGCGCAATCGTAACAACGGCTGCAGCGACAGACACTGTGATCGTGACGAGTAAAGTGTGCTTGTGCGCGTGGGGTGTGCTGCGATATGCATTCGCAGCGCGGGGCCCCCCGAAAGCAAGGGGCCGGCGACATATGCCACTTTTGCCATATGGTTAATCCGGCCCTGATCCTTAGTATGTGAACTGTCATTGTATTAATAATATTTGTTATATGGACTATAGTCTGCCAATAAACCTTTTCATTTTCATTTTCATATATATATATATATATATATATATATATGAGTTTACAGCCGGGGCAGGCCCGTGCACAGGACACTTCAGATGGGGGGCTGAGAGTTAACAAAAAGAGCACCATCTCCTCCCCCCTCAAAAAAATAAGTCTCTTCACAGCATTTATACATTTATGGAAAAAAAGGGCACTTCTGAGGCAAGAAGGGGCAAATGGGAGGGCCCAAGCCCCTGTATCCCCCCCTCTGCACGTGCCTGAGCCGGGGTGCTCAAACCCTGACACATTGTGACTCTGACGATGGCACATGGACACTCATCAAGGCAAATAAAAAATCAGTGGTTATAATGCTGCACCAGCGTGAATTCAGAATGCCCTCGCGTAAGCAAGAAATTTGAGAATTTTCGGAGTGGTAATTGGCAACTCTTCTAAGACTGCCTGGAGCGCTTGCGCAATAAGATTTAAAACTCAGTTACTGAATAAATAATCATTCATGTGTTAAGTGCGTCATATTTGACAAATTGGCTGGAAGGAAGCAAGTACACAAGGCTTTGTAATGCAGGTACCGTAAAGAAAACGTAAAATATAGTTATAAAATACACACGACATTTATTGCTTTACTAATAATGCAATTTATTTGTACAATATAAATATATTAATTTAGTCCTATTCGACATAGTCATAGTGGCACATTACGGTTTGCATTTTGGAAAAATAGCATAAAATAGCACATGATTGACATAAGTTTGAGCCCCACTGGTTTACAGCTTCACATGAAATTCGAACCACGTGTCTCTGTACATAATCTGGATGCAGAGGATGGTAACTCCATCGAACTACAACCCAGATTCATTGTCGCTTAACTTTGCTGATCGATAGGAAGTGGTATTATGGCATTGACCACGACGTAGCCAGAGAGAGAGAGAGAGAGAGAGAGAGAGAGAGAGGAGAGAGAGAGAGTTTAAATGTAAGTGACGATGAAACTGCACCGAGATGGCGTAAACCTTTTTTTTCCCTTTCACTCCAAATTGTTCTAGCCTGTGCCTTTGCGATGAATGGGTGTATAAAATATATAAAACCAAAATAAAGAGTCAAAATAAAATGATTCTAAAAGAAAACAAATAATAAAATATATAAAAACTAATTTCAAATGAATAAGTTTATAAAATAGATAGGTATTTAATAATATAATTCTTTGGCTTTCTTTTAGTTGCCATAGCAACCATCAGGCGAAGAAGTAAGTATGGAGAAATGGGGAGGAGTTGCAATATTGCAATTATCATTCCTTTGCAACACTGCCGTATTACAAATAGTGAGAGATCACGCGAGGACATGACCATGCAACTAAATGCAACATTTGTAATCTACGGAAACGTCCAAATAACAACTAATTTCTCTTTCAAAATTGTTGAAAATTTCAGCAGTAAAATTTACCAATTGTAATTCCCTTCAATTTTATTGGTACTACTTACCTTTCCGGGTCCCGACAATGACTCAACTTTACCTTTCCGGGTCCCAAATCAAAAACGGGACCAAAGCTATAATTAACACACATTTTGGTAAAAGTTGCTTAAAATTAATCGAAACCTAAGTGAAAATTATTGATTGCCCGGTTAGGTGTCAACTGTACGCCCTTGACGATTGGTTGGGTTGAGTCGTGATATTTTCGTTTAAATTAACGAAAATATCACGACTTAACTTAACCAATCGTCAAGGGCGTACAGACGGTACAGTTGACCTAACTGGGCATTCAATTAACCTAACCGGGCATTCAATTAACCTTACCGGGCATTCAATTAACCTAACATAGTGTAGTGTATCATGCATGGCACCTATATTTATCGTTCATGTATGTAATCTACTTCGTATTATTTCCGGGTCCCAAATCAATTAAATATATGTTGGGATCCGGAAAGGTTATTTTAGTTGGAATAATATACGTCGGGACCCGGAAAGGTAAGTAGTACCATTTTATCTACTACTTGAATTTATTAGTTAAAAAAGAATCTTATTTAGTAATTATAATTAATATTTTCTAAATAAATATCTTTTCCTTATTTCAGATTGCTTATATTCTCGAGTAAAAACGCTAGAGTTAGTTAAAAAAGAATCTTATTTAGTAATTATAATTAATATTTTTCTAAATAAATATCTTTTCCTTATTTCAGATTGCTTATATTCTCGAGTAAAAACGCTAGAGTGGGACACTTTTCTGAAATTTCCCATTAGCTTCTTCATTCCTTCAACATGGAGTTTAGAAAGTAATGAAACTTTAACTTTAATCTTTGATTATGTCTATGACAGTTCTTATGTCGAAGACCAGAAACTGATTTTAAAAGCTCCGTCATGCAAATCACAGTGTAAAGGAGAGGCAAACAACGAAAAACTCGAGTTTCTACCAACAGAATATTTGAAAGTTGGCTGGAATTGGATCTTTCTGAATTATGATTCCAAGTCTTCCAATCTGATAATTACGGATCTCAACAAAAATATTTGGCTTAAAACGCTTTTGACAAAAACGTCGAGCGATGATAGTTGGAGTACAGTGTCGCTCTTTCAAGATTCATATTTCGTTACCATAAAAGGGTTGCTTTCGATTGGAAATTGCCACAAAGGTTCGTTTCTACTTATTGTTAAGTTAAAAGGGACATTCTTAGAAGTAAAAAGTATAGTTTTTGATATATAAAAGTTACTACGAGGGTTAGGAACTGGCAAAACGCTCAAGCCAACTAACGTGGCCCATTGGGCTAACTTTTTCGTTATTAATATTACCAGCACCATCGTGAGTGAGTCGATACCCGCCCTCAGTGTTTTCACTTTGCTCATTAAGGAAATGGTGTGGTTACTCACTACGAAAGCTGGCACGTTACAATGGTACTGAAGCTATTCAAGAAACAGAGAAAAATCCCTGATGAATTTTAAAACAAAATTGTCTAAATCCATCAACAATCAGCGAAATTGTTTAACAGTTGTTTCATCACGAAATACATGATTATATGTGTAGAAACTCCTCGTACATCCGGGGTAATTGGGCGGCGGGGTACCCCATATGTATCGGGGACCACTAATGTATCAATACCCCATTATAATTTTTTTTGTTTTCGAAATTTTCACCCAATTTTTAGTTTAATAAAGCAAACATAAATTACTAATAAGTAAATACAAGTAAATACTATAAAAAAATGACTTGTAGTTTACATACTGAAGGGCCGACTATTATAGCGACGCAGTTTTTGTATACGGAGTCTTATGTGCACGACTTATTACGTAATACTTTAAACGCTACATTTATTATTACACTAAAATTACTGCACTGTACACTATACTATTTACACTGTACATGTTTTATCAATGGACACTCGGGGCTGTTCTTCCTCATAGTGGCCTGGGTCTTCTTCCTCTGGAGAGGCGGCTTGGTGGAGGGCGACGATCTCGTCGTCGGTCAGCATGGTCCTCCGTGCGTCAATTTCATAAGGAAACCGTCAGTGTGTGCTGCGTCACCCCGACACACCCCAACCCACTCGCAGCTAGTTAACTCGTGCCATTTAAAACTCGATTTACGAGTATAACGTGTTTTATTGGTATGTACATTAGTTCACAGATAACAGAACAGTCAAAGACAAAAAATTAATTGATATCAGGGTGGGTGGAAGACACGCTTCCTTGGATGACCCCAGATGGGCCAGATATTGGCACAGTGGGGTGGCACCCTACCCCGGAAAGTGCCATAAAAGAGATGTGTGAAAGCTGGGTTATTCGAGGAGTTTCTGTATATAAAAATCTATTTTAAAAAGAAATTTTACATTCATAGTCTAGATTCAAGCTGTAAACGTGTCTGGTGTTGAAAAAGTTCGTACATCGTGAAAGATGCCTCATACAGTTCGTGCTCCTGATGCTTAGCCTTGCACACGATATGGACAATCAGACTGAACGAAGGAAGAGCAAGATATGAAGTTTTGGATCTTTTCCGTTTGGGGGCTAGCAGCGAATTTTAATGAAAAACGGTATACTAATGTAGTTTTGGTCACTGATTTCAAAAATTGTTGTTTTCTTTTGAGAAATGAAAAACAAACATGTTAGAGCGCTTTAAATAATTAATATGTGTTTTAACTAGCTTAAACTAGTTACGGAGGATTGTGTTAAATTTAACCAGTCACAAACTGCTACTGTTTATGAAAAGTGCTCTAAGTGTGGGAAAGTGTGTTCCTTTGATAAAAATACCCAGTTCTTTCGTTGCCAAAAGCGTCGGTCAACGATAAAAAGTGCAACTTTACGAAGAATACGTTTTTTGAAGGATCCCGGCAGATCCGTAAAAGTAGCAGAAAAAAATCAAGAATTAATGCCTGGTTAGGTCAATTGAATGCCAGGTTAGGTCAATTGAATGCCCGGTTAGGTCAACTGTACGCCCTTGACGATTGGTTAGGTTAAGTCATGATATTTTCGTTAAAAACACATTAATTATTTAAAGTGCTCTAACATGTTTGTTTTTCATTTCTCCAAAAGAAGAGTTAATTTTGAAATCAGTGACCAAAACTACATTAATATACCGATTTTCATTAAAATTCGCTGCTAGCCCCCAAACGGAAAAGAGCAAAAGTTTTAACAGGTTGAAAAAGCTGAAATCATTACAGAGTTTTAGAAATTAAATTGCGTTCGAAATTTTTAATTAAGTTCAATTTTGATAAATTAAAGATAAAATAAAAATATTTTGGGCAAACTCTAGCGACTAAATCGGTAAAAGCGGATATTCAAATCCGGTAAAACCGGATGTTCAAACCCTGTCATATCCTTAATTTTTGAGTGAACAAACATCATTTAATTGTTAATAAATTTGTTGTTATTTTTCTTTTACAATGTGAGTATTATATTATGGCCCTTTTTCACATTTCGTTTTAAGCTCAAACACTTTCTGTATAGGAATATACGCGTCGTGGTTAATTAGTTACGCAGCTTTCTATATCATCATCGACGTTAAGTGGTCTTGATATTAGTTTGACGGGCAACCGTTAACGCGAAGACGAAAGGTGAAAGTAATGGTAAGGTGTAAGTACAATTCCGCAGAGCGTCAACAGATGGCGCGACAATGCAGGCTTACAGTTGGTGAAGCCCATTGCTCGGCTCTCCTCTTTACTTTTCATACGTTGAACGAGAGAAGGCGGGGCGCGAACTCGATCACTCTAACGGCCCTTTCCGAGTCTGAACCACCACTCGGATACCGTAAGAGCAACAGCTAAATAATACAATTTACACCAAAAAACTCATTCGTATATTTATGATAATGAATCAAGTAAAGATAAGCACCCCCAGCCTTCTTTAATTGGACTTATAAGGCTAACTAACGAAAATATCACGACCTAACCTAACCAATCGTTAAGTCAACTGTACGCCCTTGACGATTGGTTAGGTTAGGTCGTGATATTTTCGTTAGTTAGCCTTATAAGGCTAATTAAAGGCGGCTGGGGGGGTGCTTATCTTTACTTGATCCATAATAATTAAGTTATACTTTAACATTCATGCTAATAAATTTTGACGTAAAATTATGTTGGGGTCGTGGATTGGAACCGAATGAACCACGATTCTAGTTCATTTTCCCCACATGAGGTTAAGCTAAGTCACGTTAAGTTAGGTTAAGAGAATCTATACTATAATAAGAGAGCTGTCCGTCTGTCTGTCCGTCTGTCTGTCCGTCTGTCCGTCACACTTTCAGAAATTGTGAGAAAAAATTGTGAGAAAAAAAATTCAGAAATTGTAAAAAAAAATCAGAAATTGTATTACGGGCGGCAATGTGAAGCTCAAGATTTTCATGACTGTGTTCTTTTCTGTAGTTTAGCAATGGGGGAAGGGTGGGGGTGGGGTAATGGGGGATGGGTGGGGTAATGGGGAGGGGTGGGGGTAATGGGGGAGGGGTGGGGTAATGGGGGAGGGTTTAGCCCCCAAGTTGTATGAATGGGGGTGAGGAGGTTTTGGGAGATACCAGATTCAGAAATGTTGACACAATGTGAAGCTCAAAATTTTCACGGCTGGGTTCTTTTTTTGTAGTTTAGCCTGTCTAACCGTCAGCGAAGCGGCGGGAACTGTACTAGTATCGATAATTTTTACTTGTCCGAGATTTGGAGGTATTCACGGCTTTTCAACACGTAGTTATTATCTCTACAAAGACACGAGCGCATCAAGGAGAAATTCAATGAAAGATTTTCATGCATGCACAGAACAGCATGACTACGATTAATATCCGTAATTGTTATGCTAAAATGTGCTTGTATTTAGATATATAGAGAAAGCATAACTAATACGCATATTCTATGTAGAAAAGTACGCATATCGTGCGGATTTCATACTCCTCCAAACCAACCCAGAGACAGCGAACAGCGTGCAAACTAAACACGGAAAAAAATTGCTCTCCCTAAACCCAAAATAACAGCATTCATTACACCTGATGTATTGTGATTTCACTCGAAATAAGTTCTCATACTAATCATTCATGGTAAATCTTACTCCTTCAACTAAAAAAAAATAACAAAAATGCCGTGATGAAAAGTGCACGCACCGTGCTGATTTCAGCACGATTTCAAACACTGATCCAGGGACTCCACTATTATTTTTTGCGTAATAATACGGAGGTAAAGATGCTTGTCTGTCACGTGACTGATAATTTCGTGTTAGTGCCTTCCGTAGCCTTTAAGTTAGCCTACTTTTCAAGCGCACACAAACTTTTTTGGAGCAAAATCTTTTGGGTTCGTTCAAACCAAAGTAATTTTAATATTCGCAAGAAAATTTGTTTTAGGTCAAATAAAAAATACGTACTAGTTGATTTTACGGATCAACTGAAGATCAGGGCCCCCAGCCTTCTTTAGTTAGCCTTATAAGGTTAACTAACGAAAATTCACGACCTAACCTAACCAATCGTTAGGTCAACCGTACGCCCTTGACGATTGGTTAGGTTAGGTCGTGATATTTTCGTTAGTTAGCCTTATAAAGCTAACTATAGAAGGGTGGGGCCCTGATCTTCAGGTGATCCGATTTTTTGCTTTTTTTTTAATTCAGTTTTTTTTAGTTTGATTATTAAAATTAATAATTTACGTAAATGAATTAAAAATCGGAATATATATATATATATATATTATATATATACACACAGTTTTGCTTCCGACCAATTGTTCATTCTGACGAAATCTAAGCTTTCACTCCCCCACTCCACTCCAACTGTAGACAAACAGCTTAAGGTGAAATCCGAATCCAGCCAAATCCAACCAAGGAATCCTGAAATTACAAAGGACTCAATCGCACGATCTCTCGTTCAACAGTCTAACATTTTAACCACTGAGCTGCTCAGGTGTATATATTATATATATATATATATATATATATATATATATATATATAACTATGTGTCTATTTATATAAACTCATTTATTCCCATAAATTCTGAGCAAAATATTAAATTAACGAATTATAAATATACGTAATTCCTGAAGCTTTTTATTTTCAGTTCACAGAAGTTATAAAATACAAAAAGAAAAGCTCTCCACATTTCCTGTTTTACTTCACCGGAAAGAATTAGTCATACGTTTTTTAGCATCGGATAAAAATGTCACTGTGGATATAAAGTGTGGCGAAAAATACCTCATGAAAACTATTTCTGGTCTATATAGATGGGACTTAAGTCAGTGCCCGTTCGACCCAGTGGTACGTTCAACAAAACTTTCTTCTTTAGGAAAATGGATATACTTTTATGAGAAAGAGAGGTACACGAATATATATACACACAAGGAAAAAGAAAAATAATTCCAAGGTCTTTCGTGTATTCAGAAGTACACCTCGTCAGGGAATGAAGGGAGAAGACGAGATGACAAAAATATAGACATATGTCATCTCGCCTTCTCCCTTCATTCCCTGACGAGGTGTACTTCTGAATATACGAAAGATCTTGGAATAATTTTTCTTTTTCCTTATGGATTTGCATCATTCATTCATTTCACGTGTTTAATTGTGAAATTCATCCCTTATATATATATATATATATATATATATATATATATATATATATATATATATATATATATAGACAAATAATCCAAATAAATAAAATTGTAAAGAGCCGTAATATTACTAATTGGTAATTCTTATTATTCCCGAAAAAAAAAATCAGACATGAAACCTCCAAAAATACTAATTATTAATTTAAGGACCTTTTAAAAATTTTTGCCCAACTATTTTTCACAACAGCTTGCACGCTCTACATATGAAAGGCATTTGACTTTTTTTATGCAGGAAGAAGGGGCCAAGGACGAATTCCTGCAAAAGCCCCCCCACCCCCAATAGAAGAAAAAAAGAGCCAAAATCAGGGAGAAAGTGTCGAAAGTCTGGTGCTGCGTGCTCTCCTTAAAGGAGGAGGCATGTAGTTAGAGAGTTCAGAAGAGCAGTGTCCGTTATGATAGCAATAGTAAAGAGATAGTGAGACAACATGGTGGCGAAGAGAGAGAGATTGAATACAGTCAGTAAGAGGCGGGGAACTGATGAGACGAAAAGCCTTTGATTCCGCCCAGTCAAGTATGGGTGTGTAAGTTGAGCCACCCCACACATGAGAATCACACTCCATACAGGGGCAGACAAGAACCCTGTACAGAGAAAGCAACTGAGCAGGGGTGAAGAAACCGCGGAGGCGGTACAGCACACCTAACCTTTTAGAAGCTGTTTTGGAAAGAGAGTACATGTGATCTTTCCAGGAATGTTAAGAGAAGAGGAAGGATTGAGTTGTGTGTTGCAAGGGGATAGTTGTGTAGAAGGTTGTGACGAATAGACAGATGGAGGAACTGAGTTTTTGAGGCATTGAAAACCACAACGTTTCCTCTGCCCCAATCAGAGAAAGCGGAAAGATCAGAGGTCAGGTGTTCCACAGCCGTTCTACGCGAATCATGAGGTGACTGTCAAGAGGGACGCTTTGTGAAGCGGGTGGAGAAGTGAAGAGTGGAATCATCGGCATAGGAGTGAATAGGACAGAAGTGCGAATTAAAAGATCATTAATAAATAAAAGGAAACGAGTGGGTGACAGGACAGAACTCTGAGGAACACCACTGTTGATAGTTTTAGGAGAAGAACAATGTCCATCTACAACCGCAGCTATATATCGGTCAGAAAGGAAATTAGAAATGAAGGCACAGATAAAAGGATAGAACCCGAAGGAGGGCAGTTTCGAAATTAAAGATTTGTGCCAGACTATCTAAAGCTTTTGATATGTCTAGCGCAATAGCAAAAGTTTCACCAAAATCCCGAAAGGGGGATGACAAAGAGTCAGGCATGTAAACCATAACCAGAGGGTATAGAATTCGGAAGATTCGAATTCGGGAATACGAGAACAAGTTAGGTCATTGCGTACGTATAAGCAACACCACCTTTGGAGTGAACTTGAGTATAGAAAAACTAAGAGGGTACAGAAAAGGAGTTGCTGTCAGTCGTTCCAGACACCTGAGTTTCAATGAGGAAAAGAAGGTGAGGTTTAGATGAGAAAGGTGGTGTTCAACAGATTGAAAACTTGAGAAAAGGTCGCGAATGTTGCAGAAGTTTATGAAAAATGAATCAGGCAGAGGCCCAGAACATCTCGAATGGGCGGTAGCAGATCCAGCCTCGCTGCCCGGGTCTGCGTTCCTATTATCGCCAGCCGGATAGCCAGAAGTGGGGACATTTACGGTGTCCTCCCCAGGACACTTCGAGGCTCTTGAAGTTGATGCCTTTTTTTTAATTTTGAAAAGATTATGCAGTGTGTAAAATGCATGTATATGTAGCGAGGAATAGGGAGAGAAGTGTGTGTTTAAGAGCATACTGGACTGCTCGCAGGGTAGCTGAGACAGAGAAAAAGATCAGCTAAGGGGGACAGTGACAAGAGAAACAGGAATTCCAGCACTCCCTATCTTCTGTCTAACATCCCCTCTCCAGGGTACTTTCCTGGTTGATTGGTGTTTACAATCTTCTCCTATAATGATAATTAATCAATACTTGGTGCGTGACACCTTTTTTTATCTATCTTTAAATTTCACTAAAGACAGTTATCACCCAATACCCCTTTTCTTTTCATAACAGCTCGTTAACACATTTAAATTTAACATAATTTTATTTTAACCTTTTTGTAGCATTACTCTGATGATGGAGAATTCATTTACACACACATTTCAGTGTATTTTTATGGACCAGGCCGACTGTTTATGAGGAATTTACACTGTGATCTTAGTCAACTAAACACGATGAATGAAGGTAGGTAGGCCTAAAAGGTTGTATGTACAATTGTACATTTAACGCACCATATACGCAGTAAATGGGGTTACGTCGTGGCTATGTCGTAACGCCACCTTTTGTAAGTTGAGTGCAATTTAGCTACATTGGGTTTGTTTAGTAGTTGGATGGGTGACCGTTCTACGCGTTCAGATAATGTAATGACTCGTGGTTCGGATTTTACATAAAGCTATAGGTTCCCTCTATCATGCGACCTTGGATGTTAGTAACAACTTATTTAATATACTTATGAAACTTCGACTTCTCTGTTTACAACTTCTCCGTTTACATGTATTTAAAATTATAGATTTTAAAATAATTAATTAAAATTTTATTCATTCAATTAAAAATTTTACTTTTAATATATTTTAATGGAATTTACTAATTATACTACAGGTTGGCCTCAAAGTCCCTTTGCAGTGAAATTACAGCATATCTGTATGTTGCCCTTGTTTTTCATGCAAAATGAGCTTTGTGGCCACCCTGTAGTGAAAGTATTTATTAAAAGGACTAGTAATCTGTACGAGTGTGATTTTGTGTGGTTACCTACCAGTGTTTCCCAACCGGGGGCCATATGGCTCCCTGGGGGCCATGGCACATTTGAAGGGGCCACAGGAAAATGTTATTTTGTAAAATAGAGTTAAATCTGCATATTACCTACTGAAAATAATGCTTATGGGGGCCACAGGAAAAAATAAGGTTCCTAAGGGGGCCATAAGCCATTCACTCTTTAAATCACTTTAATATAATTTACATTCACTCTTTAAATCACTTTAATATAATTTACATTTACTCTTTAAATCACTTTAATATAGTTTACATTCACTCTTTAAATCACTTTAATATAATTTGCATTCACTCTTTAAATCACTTTAATATAATTTACATATTATAATTTCCAATGTAAAACATGTTGTTTTCATCAGTTTTTGTCCTGCGTTTCCAGAAGCCGTTGTTTGTTATTCATCTCCAATAATC
Source organism: Bathynomus jamesi (assembly GCA_023014485.1). Lineage (NCBI taxonomy): Eukaryota > Metazoa > Arthropoda > Malacostraca > Isopoda > Cirolanidae > Bathynomus > Bathynomus jamesi. The sequence goes on along the minus strand of JAJOZX010007277.1, from coordinate 174,892 downwards.
ATAAGCTTTGTCGTGGCGTTCCTGTTAACATTGGTTGGATTAATACTGTTCATCGGAGCTTACCTGATGGAAAGAAGTAAAAGAATCGTTAGTAAATTTGCCTTTTTTTTTAATCTCTCTAATTAAAGTGGAACATACTGAGAGATTTGAGATATTGTCAATATTATAAAACAAGTATTTATTGGTTTATGATATTTACTTATTGACAGAATGCTACAAAGACCACGAGACAAACCAGAAATCAAGGTAAACCAACTCTTTATTTTTCCTTCTATTTTCAGCACTTTTTGTCTTTCAATGGTAATTTATTAAAGTACATTAACGAACTGTCAATAATAGGTCGTTTAATCAAGTATATAATAATTCGTTTAAAGATAATTGAAGTATTACTGCCATTGAACAAAGATAATTGGGACCTTTTCCAGTTTGCGTACCGTTTTTCATATAATTTATTTTTGCTTCTTTTCAGATCAAAAATGAGTGATCAAAAATGAGTTCTTGATAACCTAACCTAACCTAACCTAACGTAACCTAACCCACATTATAACTTTCGTCACTTGGGCACAGGATGTTTACTATGCTGTATGTAATGTACTGTAGAAAACGGTACATAAACTGGAAAACGTCCGATAATTGTAATTGTAAACTGTTGTAACTAGGGTGGCCAGACGTCCGGCTTTAGGCGGACAGTCCGCCTTTTGAGCACTCTGTCCATAGGGTGGCCATTTCCAAATTTCCAAAAAGGAGGACACTGCGTATGTGGCCGTACGTTAACATATATATATTAATATATATATGTTAACGTACGGCCACATACGCAGTGTCCTCCTTTTTAAATGGCCACCCTAGTTGTAACTACGGTAGAAAACTTTCTTTCCCAATCTTCGTAATTCCTATTTCATTCTTGTTCAAGAATGATAAATCCGAGAATGGGAATATTAAAAAAGGTAATTCTCAAATAGGTTCCCATTCCCAGTGTATAGGATTTCCTACTTTGTTAGGTTTTTCATAGCAAGTACCCTTGAGGTCCGCAGTTGCTTCATAACCCCTCTTTCTTTCACCTCTTCCCAAATCTGCAATTCCTACTTTTATGATTCCCATTTTCGGGTTGCGAATGGGAATGAGAATAATGCCAAATGGAAAGTAATAAAAAAGTCATTTAAATATTTTGTACATTATACAACAATATTAGCTAAAAGATAACCAATAATATATCGGAAAGCACTCGAAAATGGCAGCGATGATTTGGTGGTGAGGATGTCAATATTTTGTACATTACAGTACAAAACTAAACATTCATCATTTAAAATTATTTTAGCAATAATTTAAATTTAGTTAATTTTAAAAGTTGATCCATTTATTCTTTCAAAATACCACAAAATGGACGTTCTTTTACACCCAAAGTAAACATTGTCCACATTTATTACAGAATAACGTATCAAATTTCAACCCCCACTTCATCCGTTAAGCTAGGCTAGGCTCGGCACTATTAAGTTAGGTTAAGTTACGCTAAGTTAGGTAAGGTTAGTTTAAGCTAAATTAAAGTGAACAAACAAAATTACGTTGTCGAAACCGATTCTCGTCGACATTTTTTTTTTTAGCGACCGAGTGAGTAGAACTCTGATAAAATGTAAACAATATTCAAATATGAAATTGAAATGCAGTCCATCACAACGCTATTTTCACTACTGCAACCTTTTCTGTCTCAAAGCACCTCAGTGTCATCTGTTCTTGTTTGGCGGCACCCCGAAGGATTTTCATCTCCCAGTGTTTAACATCCAGTCCTTCCTCCCGCCTTTCTCAAACGCCACGTAACTTCAAATCGAACCTATAAAGTTTCCGTCCAGATGTAATAAATGGCGAATGTTTTGTTTCATTTGAAATTTGGATATGTTCAGCAAATTTTCAAATTTGATTCACTTAATTTCTGTCTTTTTTCACGAAATTTAGCGACACCCCCGTCACCCGGGGTGTCGCAAAGAGGATAAAGAGCATATCGTCGGTTGTCCCCTTCGATTTAACAAAGATATTTAAGTCTCTCGAAATTTCTCGATGTTTACACTCATTTAGTTATTCTTCAATAAAACAATACCATTCATTGATTTATACAGGGTAAGTCAAAAATCCCGCCTCATGCGGCTTTATCGTATAGTTATTTTTGAGGCAGGGCTTTTGATTCACCTTGTATAAATTATACCGCATGTAATATATATATATATATATATATATATATATATATATATATATATATATATATATATATATATATATAAACACAGACCGTGCATGGAACAAGGAACTCTTCTGGGAAAATTAAATCCACTATAGTCCGAATAAGTAATGGTAAATGACAAATACCATAGTTTTTCTTTTTCATGATGCTAGCCCGACGTGGGCAACGGGTCTCTCGCAAAGAGGTCCCATAAATATAGCTTCCCTCACCAGCTATCTGCAAAGCAGAGGATCCAGCTTTGGGACATGGATCTAGGGTTTAAAGCAAGCCTAGTCCCACTACATTTAGAACCTCTATATAAGTAAAAGACTTGTTGCATTCACGTCGGATTGAATAAATTACTTATTCGGACTATAGTGGATTTAATTTTCCCAGAAGAGTTCCTTGTTCCATGCACGGTCTGTGTTTAACATATAAGTTTCTCAGGGGACCATTCTGAGTTTGTGTATATTAAACGGACGTGTTACGTGCCTTGAAAAGTGGACGCTCAATGTCCCGGTTGAGGTTTAAGTTTTGGTTTTTTTTTTGGCTAAAAATACAATAGTTACCCCTTTGATTTATTCAATCGACGTGAATGCAACGAGTCTTTTACTTATATAGAGGTTCTAAATGTAGTGGGACTAGGCTTGCTTTAAACCCTAGATCCATGTCCCAAAGCTGGATCCTGTCTGCTTTGCAGATAGCTGGTGAGGGAAGCTATATTTATGGGACCTCTTTGCGAGAGACCCGTTGCCCACGTCGGGCTAGCATCATGAAAAAGAAAAACTATGGTATTTGTCATTTACCATTACTTATTCGGACTATAGTGGATTTAATTTTCCCAGAAGAGTTCCTTGTTCCATGCACGGTCTGTGTTTAACATATAAGTTTCTCAGGGAACCATTCTGAGTTTGTGTATATTAAACGGACGTGTTACGTGCCTTGAAAAGTGGACGCTCAATGTCCCGGTTGAGGTTTAAGTTTTGTTTTTTTTGGCTAAAAATACAATAATTACCCCTTTTTCTTTGATTTATTCAATCCGACGTGAATGCAACGAGTCTTTTACTTATATAGAGGTTCTAAATGTAGTGGGACTAGGCTTGCTTTAAACCCTAGATCCATGTCCCAAAGCTGGATCCTGTCTGCTTTGCAGATAGCTGGTGAGGGAAGCTATATTTATGGGACCTCTTTGCGAGAGACCCGTTGCCCACGTCGGGCTAGCATCATGAAAAAGAAAAACTATGGTATTTGTCATTTACCATTACTTATTCGGACTATAGTGGATTTAATTTTCCCAGAAGAGTTCCTTGTTCCATGCACGGTCTGTCTTTAACATATAAGTTTCTCAGGGGACCATTCTGAGTTTTTATATATATATATATATACACTCGTCCTTTAGTATCTAACATCATAATTTTGGGAAACCACGAGATTATTTTTATGTTGTTCTATTTGAGTTTTAGAGTTCGTTAACACGGCCATCTTTTGGAATACTTTTGGACATATAAACTATAAGGCCTATAATATTTTTAACGTCTTCAGTCGATGAAGGACGATATGCAAATGGAACAGAAGGGGTTGGCAGTAACTACTACGAAGTAAATCTCTATGACTAAGTCGTCGAACCACGAGAAGAGACATCCAAACAGATCGAACGAGGAACCTCTACGGTAATTCTTATGAATTTTGACGTTTTTTTTTATGTTACTCAAGGATGAATCAAGGAATGTCGTGTAAATATTTTAAATATTTTTGGTTTTAATGTTAATTCCTGTACAAAAGTTAATATCGACATTCACAAAGCCAAGACAGACAATTTAGTTTTCTCATCTCATTTTGTCATATGATCCTCGTCAAGACAAAGCAACGATTTACACAAAATTTGCGTGTGTATATATATATATATATATATATATATATATATACACACAGGGTGTTTGAAAACTTTCTGTACAAATTGTAATGGGGGATAGGCAACACCAAGACAAACCCTTTTCGTCTATAAGTGTATGTCCGCTGACGTCACCAACGATTTACACAAAATTTGCGTGTGTATATATATATATATATATATATATATATATATATATATATATATATATACATACACACAGGGTGTTTGAAAACTTTCTGTACAAATTGTAATGGGGGATAGGCAACACCAAGACAAACCCTTTTCGTCTATAAGTGTATGTCCGCTGACGTCACCATTCGGCGCGAGAGGGCGCCGCTGCAATTGGCTAAAAGGTGAAGTGGGCTAGACTCGCGCTTGCCGCGGGCATTCTTAAATCGGACGTAGTACGCGTAACATGGAGCGCTTCACGACTGCTGAGATGGCTGACATGCATATGGTGTATGGGGCTGCCAATGGAAACGGAAGAGCTGCTGTGAGGTTGTACCGACAGCGCTTCCCAAACAGACGTGTGCCAAACCACCAAACGTTTGCGCATTTGCATCGGCGACTGCGAGAAACTGGAACATTCCATGCAAACATGCATGACACTGGTCGGGAGAGAAACGTGCGCACTCCTGACATGGAAGAAGAAATCCTACGGCGATTTGAGGACAATCCAAGCGCAAGCACGCGAGGTGTTGCACGTATCCTCGGTGTGAACCACGACCTGGTCTGGAGAGTGTTGCACGAGCAGCAACTTGCCATGGACGATACCCGCCCAAACATTGACGGCGAACCGTTCTTGATGAGCATGCACCCGTGTAGCATGTGGATTTGCGTGCGCCCACACGTGAGAATTGTGCATGTTAACACACCCTCACGTGTGAAACAGGCCTCATCTGAGAACAGCACATAAGCCGGAAAATTAGGCTGCACCGCTGTCTGCTGCAGAAACCAGCGTGCGAATTCCACACGAAGAGGGTAATCCCGAGGTTGTAATGCCTGGACTCTCTGACGATGAAACGGATGTAACTGCTGATAGTGCAACACTCTCCAGACCAGGTCGTGGTTCACACCGAGGATACGTGCAACACCTCGCGTGCTTGCGCTTGGATTGTCCTCAAATCGCCGTAGATTTCTTCTTCCATGTCAGGAGTGCGCACGTTTCTCTTCCGACCAGTGTCATGCATGTTTGCATGGAATGTTCCAGTTTCTCGCAGTCGCCGATGCAAATGCGCAAACGTTTGGTGGTTTGGCACACGTCTGTTTGGGAAGCGCTGTCGGTACAACCTCACAGCAGCTCTTCCGTTTCCATTGGCAGCCCCATACACCATATGCATGTCAGCCATCTCAGCAGTCGTGAAGCGCTCCATGTTACGCGTACTACGTCCGATTTAAGAATGCCCGCGGCAAGCGCGAGTCTAGCCCACTTCACCTTTTAGCCAATTGCAGCGGCGCCCTCTCGCGCCGAATGGTGACGTCAGCGGACATACACTTATAGACGAAAAGGGTTTGTCTTGGTGTTGCCTATCTCCCATTACAATTTGTACAGAAAGTTTTCAAACACCCTGTATATATATATGTGTGTGTGTGTGTGTGTATACGGTGTTTCATAGCATGTGGGACACACTTTCAGGATGGATTCAGGACCTGAAAACAATGAAAAAAGTTTATATAAACATGCCCGAAATCGCTTTGTTTCCGAGTTACAGCCCGTTATGTGTTCCAGCAAGTATCCGCCTTACCGTTAAAGGAAGTGCTCAAAATGACCGCCTTGTGCTTGAATACACGCCTAAACACGCCTCGTCATAGACTGCCTGACATGTTCAAACATTCCAGGTATTGCTCAGATTTTTATGGCATCCTTGTTCTACACGTTGGCGAAGTATTTCAACGTTGTCAATGGGTGTCACGTAAACGATGGATTTCAGATGACCACACAGGTAAAAATCGAGTGGATTCAGGTCCGGGGAGCGAGCAGGCCACGCAATGGGTCCTCCACGGCCTATCCATTTATCAGGGAAATGGTCATCCAAATAGTTTCTGACTACTCGACTAAAATGAGGCGGAGCGCCGTCATGCATAAACCACATACGACGTTGGACACCAACACGTCGGACAGTAAATCGCTAAATCATTCCTTAAAATTTGGAATAGGATTCTCCTGTTAATCTTCCAGGCAAAACAAAAGGACCGATTAAGTTGTCGGCAATAATTCCTGCCCAAACATTCATACTAAATTGTTGTTGGTGCCTTGACTGGATGATGGCATGCGGATTCTCTTCGGCCCAGTGATGAGTGTTGTGAAAATTGATCACGCCATTTCTTGTGAAGGCAGCCTCATCAGAAAACAACACGGATGATAGAAAAAGAGGATCGCGAGCACACTGTTGAAGGAACCAAATATAAAAAGCCTCTCGTGGTGGGAAATCAGCTTCAGTAAGGCCTTGTACTCTCTGAATGTGATATAGGTAAAGCTGTTGTTCTCGTAAAATTCTCCACACAGTTGCGTATCTTACACCCTCTGCTGCTGATCCTTCGGGTGCTGACACCAGGATGTTCCTCCACGCGATTCAGGACCCGCTCCTCCAACTCAACAGTTGTGGCGCTGATTGGTCTACCACCATCTGATACTCCTGAATCCATCCTGAAAGTGCATCCCACATGTTATGAAACACCCTGTATATATATATATATATATATATATATATATATATAGAGAGAGAGAGAGAGAGAGAGAGAGAGAGAGAGAGAGAGAGAGAGAGAGGATAATTCATAAATGTGTTCCATAAATGGCTGGGTGTATTCGTGGGACAAAAGTAAAGAAAAAAAGACCATATAAACATAGCAGAGCATTTTTTAACCTAGTGAGTGAGCGACATGAATGTCACCCAGTGAAGAAAATTTGTCGCCCAGTAAATGAAATTTTAGGGTACTGGGCGACAAGGAATTTTCAAAATTTGTAAAAATAGAATTGGCTTAGGAGTTGTCTTGGAAGCCATATAAATACATATAATACATGCACATATGCCACAATTAGAACTGTTTATTCTAAATGTAAACATGAAATTTACATTGAATATTTATATATAGATAATGTTAGTGTTATTTCAGACCACAGCAGTGGTCGTTTCAATATTTATTTATTTTTTGATGAAAAATCAGTTTATTTTTAGATAATTATGTCATTAGTGAGTATAAAGAATATGTTAAATAATTTCTGCCAAAATGTTACAAAATGCTGTTTGGAAAAGGTAAAATACGCTGGCTTCGACTTCGCTGGGGGAGCTACCGCTCACCCAGACCCCCTAGCTTAATGACTCGCGCCATTTGCGCTCGCCGATTTACATCCCTATCTGTATCAGAACCGGTTGTTAAGAAATTGGCAGCACACCCTTACCTTAATCCCCCCCCCACTTTCCGATCTGCCTTTGTCGCCCAGTGGGAAAAGCTAAAAAATGCTCTGAAACATAAGTCGAGAAACCCGTAGGTTCGAACTATAGCACACGAAAAAAAATAAACTCCTAAGATTTTTTTTACATTTTATGCAAATACATAGTGTGATACATTCACTTCATTAAAGTAAATGTTCGAAATTCTTTCCTACTTCTTGAATGCATGCTTCAGCACGTCGCACCAGTATTGCGGATCATTTCCCAATTGTCTCGAACACGTTGCCACAATTCATCACGTACTTGATTTCTGTAACATAAACTAGGCTTTTTAAATGACACCATAAGTAATAATCAGGAGGATTTAAATCTGGTGACCGAGTGGCCACGGAATAGGACCACTGCGCCCTGTCCACCTGTCAGGATACACAGCATCGAGATATTCCCTCGGAGTTTCATTCTTCTGTCGCGTGCTATACCTTGAAACCTACGGGTTTCTCGACCTATGTTTATATGGTCTTTTTTCTTTGCTTTTGTCTCAAGAATATACCCTGAGATTTATGAAACATTTATGAATCACCATATATATATATATATATATATATATATATATATATATATATATATATATATATATATATTACAGAGCTGGGCAGTAACGCGTTACGAGTAACGGCCGTTACGTAACGCGGTACTTTTTAGTAACGGTAGCGGTAACGGCGTTACATTTCAAATCAAGTAACTCTTTCAGTAACGATGTTACTTTTTTAGGGAAATACATTCGTTAGTCGTTACTCGTTACTTTTTTATCGTAGCTCGCAATTAGTTTCTTTCGATCCTCACTCATTCATTAACCGTTAAAAATTTGTCCCTTTACTATGAGCGAGGTGTGCATGTTGGCCGTTGGCGTGCTGGCAGCGTACCCCCATCCACCCTCTCCCCCTACACTGACAGCACTGTCAAAGTAAAAAGGCGAAGTACCCTGGAGCAGGGAGGGACCTAAGTTCAACAGAGGTTTCGTCATTCCTCTCATCTGGGCCTTCACGGCACGTTAGCTCTGCATCCTTCCCATCCACTAACTTTAAAATTAAAAATATGTTTATTAAACTTAACACTCCTATACCATCTAGTGCCGCTGTTGAGCGGGGTTCTCTCAGTAGGGAAGGATATACTACGTCCGAAACGAGGCTCGCTCTTAGATGCAACTTTTGAGAAGCTTGTTTTCTTAAGGCCAATAAAGATCTTTTGAATAATAGTTCTTAAGTTTATATATTAGCTAATAAATTTCAATTATCATTGCCATGCACAATAACTCATTTGATTCATTTCTTTAGTATTTTGTATTATTGTTTTGCAAAACAACTTTCCTGGTATATTCTAGCATTAGTAAAATAGTATCAATAGTATACTACATCCTCTGTTATGTTGCAATTCCTAGTAATAAATCTTGCAGTAATTTTGTTTCACTTTTTTGAAAATATTATGCCTTAAAGTCATAACAACGCAATGAAGGCATGCACAGACTTCATAGCCCATGCATTTACCAGTGGATACAAACCAACACAAACTCGCACAAGCGAATGTTTATATAATATAATATTTTATGTATATATAAATTATAATATACCTATGCATATATATAATATAGTTACATTTCATTAAAAGTAACGGTAACGAGTAACGGTACCGTTACTCGTTACTTTTTAAAAATGGTAACTGTAACGATAACGGCGTTACATTTAGACTGTAGTAACTGTAACGGTAACGGCATTACATTTATAAAGTAACGAGCACAGCACTGTGTGTATATATATATATATATATATATAATATATATATATATATAAAATCACAGAATAACACGTGATCTTATTAATAAGCAAACAACCACAGGGAAAAAGAAAAAGAAACACGAAATCCGAGCGCTTTCGTGATATATTCACATCTTCAGGGAAAAGAAAGAAATAGCTATTTCTTTCTTTTCCCTGAAGATGTGAATATATCACGAAAGCGCTCGGATTTCGTGTTTCTTTTCCTTTTTCCCTGTGGTTGTTTGCTATTATATATATATATATATATATATATATTATATATATTCAAGGAGGAGATTGTAGACACCAATCAACCAGAGAAGTACTCCGAGGAGGACGTTAGACAGGAGACAAGGAACTCCTGTTTCTCCTGTCACTGTCCCCCTTTAGCTGATTTTTTTCCGTGTTTCATCAACTCTGTGAGCAGTCCAGCATGCTCTCAAACACACACTTCTCTCCCTATTCCTCACTACACATGCATGCATCTTACACACTACATAATCTTTTCAAACTTAAATAAAGACCTTAATTTTGGCTCTCTTCTTCCTCTATGGGATGGGCGGGTCGTTTTTGCAGGTGTTCACCTTTGGCCCTTCCTTCCTGCATTATATATGATGGACCATGATATAAAAAAAAGGTATGGGTACCGAGACAGCAAGGACTAATTGGTGAGTTTTGGAGCATGTAATGATGATTTAGGCCTGCTGCATACAGTATCGTCTCGCAAGACGATCCTCTGTGCAGCCGGCCTTAGAGTACAGGGGCGTCCGCAGGGGGGGGGGCACTTGCCCCCCCCCCTAAAATTAGAAATATATTTCTTTTTTCATATTAATTCACTATTTGTGTATGAATTAAGCTGTATCAGTTTAAGGTATGTAATGCATTATTTAAATTTATTTTCACAAACTGACAAGCATACATTTATATACAATCTTAGCTCTGTTTCTGTGACTTTCCTTAACCTAACCTAACTTAGCATACCCTAACCTAAAATAACAGTTCATAATGTATAAATGTACTGTAAGTTAGGTTTAATAGTTGGATTATAAAAAGTAAGAAATGTCCTACCATTTTTTAAGCTTTTCCCACTGGGCGACAAAGGCAGATCGGGAAGTGGGGGGGGGAGGATTAAGATAGCGGTGTGCTGCCAATTTCTTAACAACCGGTTCTGATACAGATAAGCGTGTAAATCGGCGAGCGCCAATGGCGCGAGTCATTAAGCTAGGGGGTCTGGGGTGAGCGGTAACTCCCCCAGCTGGGTCCGGGCCAACGCATTTTACCTTTTCCAAACAGCATTTTGTAACATTTTGGCAGAAATTATTTAACATATTCTTTATACTCACTAATGACATAATTATCTAAAAATAAACTAATTTTTCATCAAAAAATAAATAAATATTGAAACGACCACTGCTTGTGATACTACCTATAATTTTCTATAAAATCCTGAAAAAATGAAATAAAATTTAGATATAAATAAATTTCTGCTGACTGTTAAATATTTGTTAAAAACAAACAAACGGTTCGGTGATCCAATCAAAATTTAACAACCGGTTCGGGCGAACCGGACCGAACCGGTCCCAGCACACCCCTGGATTAAGGATACTATGGATCCGGATGTTCCCTAATCAGACCACCATCCCCGTGTGGTCTGAAATAACACTAGCATTATCTATATATAAATATTCAATGTAAATTTCATATTTACATTTAGGATAAACAGTTCTAATTGTGGCATATGTGCGGGTATTATCTGTATTTATATGGCTTCCAAGACAACTCCCAAGACAATTCTATTTTTACAAATTTTGAAAATTCCTTGTCGCCCAGTACCCTAAAGTTTCATTTACCGGGCGACAAATTTTCTTCACTGGGTGACATTCATGTCGGCCACTCACTAGGTTAAAAAATGCTCTGACATGAACCACGAAGCCAGAATAATAAGATCGGCTTTGTTCATTCCTGAAATTTAGGTTTACCAATAAGGCACAGGCTTGGTCGTCACGTGATACCCGCCTCCAGTTTTGCCCAATCAATTCATTCAAAATGAATTAGTTTTCAAATAAATAATACGAGATCGACATAATTACGAAATTTAATATCAGAATATCGATTTAATATCAACAAAAGTGATAGGCAGGAAGAAAGCCATCAGTAAAGACGTGATTGACCGCTTTGGATTGGACAAGCCCCGCTTGTAGTACTTATTTAGCCAGTGAAACTAGATATTATCATTTGTAATTTTGTATATACCTGATAATAAAAACCCACTCTAATAGACAGAGTTTATTTCCACAACAGTTTCGATGCCCACTGGCATCCTCTTCGTTTTTCTGTATCCACCCGAAGAGGATGCCAGTGGGCATCGAAACTGTTGTGGACATAAACGCTGTCTATTAGAGTGGGGTTTTTTTATTATCATATTTTGACCTTCACGTAAAAAAGTGAAGTTTTTTGCATTTATTGTATATACCTGTTTTGAATAAATTGATAGCTTGTCAGGTCTTGCCTTCTTGCTCCCCCCCCCCCCCCATGAAAAATAATCCTGCGCCCCTGAAAAGAATGGAAGTAGAAAGTAAGCTCTAAATTTAGGGATCATAAACCGAAAAGTATTTGTTTATATTATAAAGAATCAATTGACGTATGAGTGATCACGTGTGGATCTCCGTAAGTGATCAATCACTTATAGAAACCATAAGTTCGTCAATTTTCCAAATGAATGAAAGAGCTTATGAATTAAATTGTAATTCAAGGTTGACAGAACAGATATTGGTGATTTCTGTTTGCAGTAAGAATGCCAGTAATTTATACCAACGTAAATTTATAGCAACATACTCCGTAAGAGTAAGGAGTTTAATGGTATAAAACTCATGTTAATATATTTTAATTACTTTAGGGTCAATAGGAGTCAATTAAGTCAATTACTTTAGGGTCAATTAAGACCTTGCAATGAAGTATTTTTAAACATCCTCTTGCATTAAAGCTTTATCTAGGCTATTTGATAGACATCTAATATATACTATGCAATATCAAAAGATTCTTCAACCAAATGACGTCTATTATGTTCTACATAACTCCTACATAACTTCGCTGTTCATTAGTATTAACTCGAAGTAGTTGTAAATATATTTCTTTGTACATAAAATTTCTTGCATAAATTATATTATTTAAGAACTTAAATTTAATTTAATTAAATCTGTATTCTTTAAATTCTTTGTGCAATAAAGTGATTGAAGCTCTCCAATCATTCTTTTCCAAGTGATCTAAACTCTTTCAAGCTAAAATATTGTTATTGGAAATAATTGAAGTGGTACAAATATTTACGTGGTAATTAAAGTCTATCCGGTTACATCACCTTCTTCAAAGGCCAAATTACCCACAAGTTCAAGTGTAGCAACCGTTGCTATCTTCAATTTTGCATTCCTTTGACGTAAGAGGTTGTATTTAAATGGATCATTGTCTTCCGTGAGGCTAAGAAGAATTCAAGGTTTCTCGAGCTTAAGTGTCAAGACCCTCGCGAGTTCAACTAAGTTGTGAACTTGTGAGGATGATGGGGTTCATTGGGGTTGTTTGTTTAACTTCCTTCGCAACATCTAAGATCGTGCGATGGGAGTAACCTACATCTTTACGTGGGATTCGAACCACTGGTCTCTACATCATCTAGACGCGGACGACGTTTACCTAACTACAATCAAGACCCAATCACTAAACTTCGCTGATCCACATGAAGCCGTGTTACGACACTGGCCACTACGTAGCACTGAAAGGTGAGGATCTCATACAGCTATGGCCAAAGAGAGTTGAAACACCGTCCTTCTTCTGGTTCTGTAAAGGTGTAATAGAAATCCAAAGGGATAAAACATACTGTATACGTCTTGTTCTAAGATTTAACGAACAAAAATGACAGTACATGATGTGTGGCACTTTCCCTTCTTAGTCATTTACGTTACGTTAAGTTAGTTTTTATTAGAGTGTCGATGTTTTGGTCTTGTCGATGAAATGGATATAGGTTCGACAATTTTTTTAGCCCATACCCTATACAATACGCATACAATTTACAGTATAATTTTAACTCCTCTTACTGTTTGAAAAGAGTTTACTGTAACCTAATTCAGTATCTTACCAACAATCAAAGCGAGAATTATAATAATCTGAAAAATGCGCCCTGCAAAAAGGCAAATCTTTTTTATGTACATAAACCTTAAAAAGAACAGGACAAGGATAACAAAAAACATTTGGCTTTATAAATTCTTAGTTTAAAAAAATATATTTAACGGGAGCTTTTAACACGTACACTGAGACTAGAATTTTCATCAATATATGGGAAATTCTTTCATTGAAGAAGTGTCCTCAGGTGATGACAGTATTTTCATGAAACTGATGCTTGATGGAATACTTTTCGCGAACTGTGAAAATAAAAACCCACTCTAATAGACAGAGTTTATTTCCACAACAGTTTCGACGCCCACTGGCATCCTCCTTGAAAATAATTTAATCGAAGTGGGTGGCGCCATCTCTTGGAGGAAATGTCAATTAAATACCATTTCAGTTTATTTTCATTAACGGAGTGTAATTATATACATACAAATTTTATGTTGATCAGGAAAAACGGTACTTTCCTGTTATCCCGGACCCCAGACCTTTTGCCGAAAATATCATAACTTAACCTAACCAATTGTCAAGGGCATACAGTTAACCTAACCGTATTTCTTGTATGTCCATAAAAACCAGAACTTTCCTGTTAGGTTAATTGTATGCCCTTGGCAATTGGTTAGGTTAAGTTGTGATATTTTCGACAAAAGGTCTGGGGCCCGGGATAACAGGAAAGTACCGGAAAAACATACTAGCATCAATTTAAGTTTTAAGACCAAATACATTATAAATAAGTTTAGCTTACTTCAGTGAAATTCGAACCACGAACCAATACCACTAAATATTCGAGTTTTGCAAGCCCCTACTTTAGCCACTGTGCCAGGAGACGTTAATACACTAAGAGAATTTTTTTATGTATACTCTTTCGCATTGGTTTCAGTATGTTTTTATATATATATATATATATATATAGATGAATAAAACCACGAAGGAAAGGAAACACAAAATGGTGCTCAAGCGCTTTCGTCTAATGACATCCTCAGGAACATTGAAGTACATAAAAGGGTTACAGCCTATATATAGGTTATAGAAAAAAAAATAAAAAAATAAATTATATATATATATATATATATATATATATATATATATATGCAATAAACGGAGAAGTAAAAATTAAAAATTAAAGGATTATCAGAGAGGCATACAGATTTGTAAGGAAAAATATCGATTTTTAGCACAAGATCAAATGAATTATAAAAATACAAATTTATACTGGAAATCTGCCCGGGTTTTAACACTCTGCCTTTTATGGTTAAGTTTCGATGTATGTAAAAATAAAATGAAAATTAAAAGTTAATAAAGTAGCATACAAGTTTACCAAAGATTTAGCGTTCTACCCTTCTTATCTAAATCTGTTTCGAAGGAATTCAAAACAACAGGATCGAGTTGAAAAAGACCTTTGCTTATGTTGAAGTTATTTGAAAGTTGGATAATGGCAGACTCGAGAATATTTCTATTAACAATGTTGCTAGAGTGGAATAAAACTGAAGCATTATTCCAATCAATACAGTGGGATAACTCTGACAAATGGACAAAAAGGGCACTGGACAACTGTCCTGTTCTAACGGAATATTGATGCTGTTTTATACGTGTGTGCAAATCCTTTCCCGTCTGACCTATGTAAAAGGAATCACATTGTTTACAACCAATTTTATAGATAATGCCTGAATTATTGGTAGGGCTATTTTTTACTGATATTTTTCACAATATTGTTATATGAAAATACTACATTAATATCCAAAAGTTTAAGTACATTAGCAATGCCTAAAAAGCCCGGGAAAAATGGAAGTACTAAAATATTTTTTGACAAAGTACGAGTATTATTATTGACACGATAGAAACTTCGTTTTGCCTTGTTGAGACAAGATTCCATAAACGCAGATGGATAACACAGATCACTTCCAATACCGTTGATTTTTTCCAATTCGGCATCGATGTATTCCGGACTGGCGATCCTAAGGGCGCGGAGAAACATTGGTGAAAAAATGGCCTTCTTAGTGGGGGTGTCATGTCCCGAGTAAAAGTGTACGTAGGACAAATTGTTTGTTATTTTCCGATAGATACTAAACTTAAAACTTGGGCTTTCCCTATGTACACGCACATCCAAAAATGGGATTGAATTGTCTTGTTCCACTTCTAAAGTAAACTTAATGGAGGGGACTTGATCATTTAACTGAAGGAGGAAGTTATCCAGGTCAGGATTCATGGGCCAGACAATTCAATCCCATTTTTGGGATATCCCATAGGATATCAAAACCTTTGAAGTTGCCAGTCCTTTTACAGTATATAGTGGTTTTAATTGCGTCTCCATATACTCTTTACATATGGGAAATTTGCAAAAGGTTTTTTATACTAATAAAGAAGGAGGATTCCTATCTCCTACATGAAATTCGTCCTCTGCAAAATTCTGTGGATAAAACTTTAGAATTATTTTTTTTAAAATATCAAAGGAAATAATTTACACTAGGTTGACCTAGTGTTGAACGATAGTCTAATCATATAACAAATCCTCTCAAATCATTATTCATTAGTTTATCACTGATGGGAACTACATACAATAAACCTACTATATACAAGTAATGGTACAATAAGCAGCCTAGTCATAATATTGTTTTGGAATAACATTGGTTCTTCCACATTTAGATTTTCTCAACAAAATAAGGTGATACCACCAAATTATGGATAGGTCAAAATCATCGACACTTTAACTTAATTTAACCTAGCCTGACCTAAAAGGGTATAGCCTAACTTACAGTTGTGTGTTTAAAATTTCGACCTGTCTATAATTTGGGGTAGTTTCACCCATACTTTCATCCAGGAAGATCTGAATAAAATCGTAGATTGGTCGGTCACATGGCAAATAAGATTTAACGTCGATAAGTGCAAAATTTTACATATAGGTTCGCGTAACGGTAATTTTGCGTATAGTATGTCAGGGAAGGAGTTGTCAAGCGTAGAACAGGAAAAAGATTTAGGAGTTATAGTCATTGGTGATTTAAAAGTGTCGAAACAAAGTACAGCAGCGATCAATAAGGTGAACAGAGTGTGAGGTTTTATAGCTAGGAATTTTCAGTACAAATCGCGCGATATTATTGTTTCTCTTTATAAATCATTAGTTAGACCCCATTTGGAGTACGCAATCGAATTTTGGAATCCGCATATGCGCAAAGATATAGACAAAATCGAAAGAGTTCAAAGAGAGCAACTAAGATGATTCCGTCGCTTAGGTCAAAGTCATACGAGGATAGGCTTAAGGATTTAAAATTGACTACACTCGAGACTAGGAGGCTAAGGGTAATCTAATCTGGGTTTTAAAATTATGAATGGGTTCGATAACGTAGAGATAGCTTTTTCGAAATATCACAATATAGTAGAACTAGAAATAACGGGTGTAAGCTGACAAGTAGAAGGTTCGAGACAGCCGTTGCCAAAATTTTTTACGCGTAGAATAGTAAATAGCTGGAATAGTTTGCCGGTGGAAGTAATTAGTAGCACGTCTATACACATGTTTAAAAATCGATTAGACGCATATGTTGATAGATTGGATATAGTTTAAGGTAGTAAAATTAAGGTTTTTGTGGTTCGGTACCCACGTAAAATTGTAGGTCCCCTCCGCCATTACGGAGGACATGCGCAATACACAATTACAAACACAGTTAGGTAGATCAGCCATGAGTGGATCCTAGGGTCTTTGTTGGTCTGAAACATTATAACATTATAACTTGCCACCTGTCCGGATTTCGTCCAGACAATCCGGATGAAAATTATTTCTCATGTCATTATTTCTTAAACATAATGTACTTATAAACTGCCCAGATTTAATTCAATTATAAGGGATTTTAAAGTGTACAATATTGTTCAAATTGACTTCCTCCCCCCTCCCCTACTGAAAAGAAAGTAGCTGCCGAAGACAGGTTTATTCCTTAAACACATATACAATTATAATTGTCATTTTTACCTAGTCGACTAGATTTGTTTACGGAACAGATGTGTCCTGCACGAGTCGTTTTACTCTAATTTTTCAATTGATGTTGAAGATAAATGTATAAATGGCTTTTGCAACACAAATAAAACAACAACTTCAGGCTTTAGTCTCATCCGGAGGTTCACATAAGGACCATGATAAGTAAGTATGGTAGAATAGTTTTTTATATACTTCATTTTTAGGATATCCTCGCTTTTACGGTCCTAAATTCTAACATAATGTGACGGTACTAAATTATGTAGAACTATATATATATAGTCCTTACACACCCTATTTAAAGAGAGTCCTCTGCCGAGCGGTGCCCCCCATAGTACTGTGAGGTATTGAAAAACTCATGATCTTCACTTGCCCCACAAACACCTTTAAATGGGAGACCCAAAATGGGTGCACACACATTTCTACATTACTGTACAGTCTTTACAGCCACACCTACACTTTTCCTCCTAAGTATATATATTGTAATGTATATGGATGTAAATTGTGATGGTCTGCAATTGATATGGACCGTGACTTAATTTTGGTTGGCACGGTACTGGTATTGATGGGTACCATAATGAAATTGACTGGATTCGGTAATTTTTTACTATCGCTCCGGTCTCTTCAATTCCCATAATTTATAGATCAATGGATTTGTTATTACACCAGGAATGCGATTTGGATAGTCTCAAGTGAGGGAACTGGCCCAAAACTAAGTTAGGACACGAAGTTTGTTTTGGGGTATAAGTGTGAAAAAATACCCTAAAATGCGGGTAATTCCTTCAGTAGAGACTACCTAGGCCGCATTCGCGATGTAAAAATGAATCCATTGATATATAAATTATGGAAATTGTAGAAACAGCCAACATGAGTGACCTAAAAGGTATATACATACATTTATATATATGTAGTAAAATGAACACTGTATATATTCACTGGGATCTTTTCCGTTTGACTGCCGCCATTGAAACATAATTAAACTCCAGCCTTCTTTAGTTAGCTTTATAAGGCTAACTAACAAAATATCACAACCTAACCTAACCAATCGTCAAGGTCGTACAGTTGACCTAACGATTGTTAGGTTAGGTCGTGATATTTTCGTTAGTTAGCCTTATAAGGCTAAGTAAAGAAGGCTGGGGGCACTCACCTCTTATGTTTCAATGGTGGTAGTCAAACGGAAAAGATCCATTCACTGTATATATTATAATTATATATACCGTAAAACTAAACACTACTAACCTAACCTAACCTACCTAACCTTGCGTGTTCCCCTTCTCCGTTTCTTATCACGCACAGACCTATGGCAACGAAATGCTTTTCTGTTTTTATCGCACACACACTTATTACCACAAACAATATCTTCCTTGTTTTTCTTAGGGCAAATAAATTCTTTTAGCAATACACCGTGTTCTACATAAAAATTAAATGCAGCCTCTTCATCATCAAAAAATTTGCATGAAGTTAAACACACTGAATAATTATAACCATCGCAAACCAACGCCATCGTGACACTAAAATCTTATGAGTTCAGGTTAAACCACCCAATTTTGTTAGCGGTACCTTCCTAACCTTTGTGGGATCAGCCATTTTATCACTCCCAAAAACATGATCCGCGATTTTATCGCTCAAAAAAAAATTTATTAACATTAATTTTATAGCTTTAATCGGCATTTGCCTTCATATTGTACTTAATAAAAGTTGTTTGAAAAAATGTAAAGAGTCTTATGGTAAACTTTATTTTCAGTTTCCAGAGACCGGACTGATAGTAAAAAATTACCCTGAATTCTTTGGATCTGATATATTTGCATGTCAGTTATAAATAGATATAGTGTGTAACATATTTGTGGATAGTAGCCTATTATGACTTTGATCCTCTGGATCCAGAGATTCTATCTAGTTTTAAATTGATAATTAATTAGTTTTAAATTGATACTTAATTAGTTTTGTAAAAATTGGTTATTATCAATGTATAGGCAGTTTTTACATAGTGGAGCCACCTCGATGGCCGAAGTGGCCCCTAGTGTGCCCACTATAAAAATTTGTTCTTATATATATATATATAATATATATATAATATATATATATATATATATATATATATATAATTTTTTTTTTTTTTTTTTTTTAGTTCAGGAAGAACCGATTCGCCTCTATTTAAAGGGCATATCTCAGCGGAAAAACAAAGAAAAAGTGAGAGGAAAGACAGAGGAAAAAGAAAGGTGGAGGGGACAGTCGAAGTGGAAAAAGACCAAGGATGACAAGGACTGCAGGGTCGAGCCCCATCATCCTTGGGTGCTAGGGCCGGGAGGGCGCACGTGAAACCTCCAGGAACAAGCACGTACAAACGAGCACAAAGAGCACTCAAAAGCACGAGCTTAGAACCCCCTTGCGGGGATATATATATATATATATATATATATATATATGCATATACAACTGCAATGTCATTTCTATTCATATATATATATATATATATATATATGGGATTAGTTTCATAATTAAACACGTGAAATGAATGAATGCTGCAAACCCACAAGGAAAAAGAAAAATGATTTCAACTCCTTTTGTTATTCAGAGCTACACCTCATCAGGGAATAAAGAGGGAAGGCAAGATGCCCATAAATATATACAAAGCAGAAACCAAAGCAATTAGCACATACTTAACAAGAGTTAATGAGGAAAAAGGAATTTTAACAGGATATTGTCAATTTTATACATTCCTGCACTGTTATTGAAATTGTTTTTAAAATTAATAAATGCATATTCTAGAATATTTCTATTATATCTTTGTTTTTAACAAGTGCTTTAGAACTATCCCACTTGATGCTATGATTACATCTATATGTATGCCATACAGTGGGGAAAATGCGCACCTTTTTTTGAGTTTTTTTGCTTATGGAAAAAGTTCTAGAAGAAAAATTAAAAAAAGTGAGACATGTTATTATAGTTTACTAATGGAGCTACCTTTAGCACATATTGAAATGTGTATAAAAATATTCATGTGGCAGGTATGAGAAAATATACAGTATTCCCTCGCCATATCGCAGTTCACATTTCGCGGACTCGGTACATCGCGGTTTTTTCTAGCCGAAATAAAATACGTACTCTAATTGAGTTGACAAAGAACCGCAAGATAGGAAAACCAGCGAAGCTTGTGCTACTTGAGCTACTTTGCCTATATGATACCGTACACGGCACACCATTGGCCGATGGATGAGACGCGACCAATCAGAACAATCGACGGCGCTACTGAAGTGTATAAAAATCTCCTCGCCCAGAAGAAACGGCAGCGCCAGCAACTGCCCATCACTATGTTCCTCACCCGCAAAAAGAAAGAAGACGCGCCTACGCCTTCAGTGGAAACCGAAGTTACGGATGACGCCGACGACGAAGATACCGCACCACCTGATGAAGCGGCGCCTTTAGAAGAGATGTAATGCTGCTCTTTGCTGTGCAGTACATTCATCTCATCATCGTCATCACCTTCATCGTTCAGTACTGCACAGCTAATTCATCATCATCGTCATCATTCAAGTTTTAGTATCTTCGCTGGTGAGTACCCATACGAAATTTTAATGTTGGTAAAATTATTAAAAAATACTGTATATACAAATGTTTTCTTTTTAAAATACTGTTAGTCTTTCATACTCCGAGTGTAGAAAGTGTTTATAAGAGCGTGGGAAAGGTTTATAAGAGTGTGGGGAGGGTTTATAAAGGCGTAAAATACGTAATAAACATATCATTTCTACTTCGCGGAGTTTCACCTATCGCGGGGGGTTCTGGAACGTAACCCCCGCGATATTCGAGGGAATACTGTATATGGTTGCGCATTTACCCCAGGGAATGGGGTAAGCGCACACCCTGTTGCTCTTTTAAAAATTTAAGCGCACATGCCTATTTAAGCAATCCTAAGCATATTTTAGATGCATTACCTCACAATATGAACTATTATTAAGTAATATATCAGGTATAAACTATCACCTAAGCATAGAAAATATACAAAAAATATTGAAAACAGAAAATATATCATAAAAAATATACCGTACAAAAAATATAGAAACTAATTAGTGCTCCTTACACTTCCCTAGTGCATAACCATATTAGTCATTTCAGAAGCCTTAAAGCAAAGTTTGTCTTTAATAATGAGGGGCTTAGGCAAACATTTAACAACAAAAGTAACTTCAGTATCCATAATGTCTTCGTTTGATGGTTCCTTAAAGTAATAAAATTCACCTCCTGACTTGTTGCAGTCGTGTCTGAAATACTTCACTAATAGGTATCCACTTTCTTCCTTCTCTACCGGTAGCACTTTTCCTACAAAATGATAGTATGAATTAGCTCTTTTGCCAGGAAACTGAATAATAACATAGGTCCCTGTCTCTATTTTCTTGGTCCTGCTCTCCTCATCTTCTCCCTCTTCTCTTTCCTCCTCTTCTGATTCTTTCCCTGATCCTTCCTCCTCATGAATCCCTGGCATTGCCTCATCACTTGATGAAAGAACCTCTTCCAGGCTATTGTCAGGGTCGGAATCATCTACTTCCGGTATCAGCCTCCTTTTGGCACCAGTTTTCTTGGTTTGCTGGTTAGAGGGACTGGCGCCAATGTCCTCGAAGGAAACACTCTTCTCAGGTGGAACTCCTCTCAATGATTTCTCTAAATTGTCATAAAACCTGTTCACAGTATCTACAGAAACTGCTGCTCTTTTTTGATTTATATTTTGGCACATACGCGAGGACAACATATTTTCATGCCTTCCTAGAAAAGATCGGACCCACTCTTCACCTGGCATATTGTCTTTGAAATATGCACAGCATCGGCCTGCCTTATCTAAGAAACCTTTCACAAATAACCTTAAATCCATATTGTCGAAAGCATAGCCATAATCGGCAAAGGTGGCCAGATGCTGGGCAATGGACAGCTCCTCTTCTGGAAGCAAGGCTGGTTTGCGCCCTATTTGTGATGTGCGCCGCTCTCCGGACACATGATCACGGAGGGTCCTTTGAGGTATGTGAAGAATTCTTGCAACCCTCTTGCAGGGTTCTCCTGCTTGTACACGCCTGACTGCCTCCTGCAAGTCATTGGGGGAGTAAAGCCTCACCTGCTTGGGGTCTATTTTTCTCTCATAATGTCGCACCATCTGTAAAAACATGAGAAATAAATATTATTGACAGCTACAGTGCCCGCGAAAAGTATCCGATCACTCAAGAAAATACAATATTTTCCCTTAATATTCAGAGACACGTAATTCACTTTCTATTTGTTCTAGCGACATCTGGTAACTTTGAGGTTGCTCGCTGATATGAGAGCTATCCAACGCATTCTCAAATTAGTGTTCTGGTAGCCTTCGTTGCGGGTGGCTGTGTCTCAAATTTGTCAGATGTCACTGTTTATGTAAATTTCTTGATTTTTTTTTTTTTTTTTTTTTACAGAAAGTGGTGTAAATAAAATTTATATATAATGTGCTAAAAAACAACTTAAGAGTGATTGTCGAGGTGCTATTGTTGCTTTGCATGCATGTTGGAAATCACAGAGACAGATAGCTAAGGAATTAAACATATCCCAAAGTACCGTTAATTTATGGGTTTCACGGGCTAAGAACAATGGTGGCCTAACCACGCCAGTCCCTAAAAAACGATCTGGCAGACCGAGAAAAACAAATTTGCGAACAGACAAACTTATGAAACGTTTAGTATTGAAAAACCCAACAATAACTGCGAAAGAAATAAAATTTAATATGAATAATTTGTTATCTGGTGTTTCTGAACGAACTATCCAGGAGCGGCTCCAAAAGAACTCGGATTACCATCTCGCCATGCTGTTAAGAAACCGTTCATTAATGAAAAAATGCGTAAAAAACGTGTCGCATTTTGTAAAAAATACATTCATTGGACTGTTGATGACTGGAAGAAGGTTTTATTTAGCGATGAGTCGACATTTTTGACATTCAGAAGTTGTCCAAAAAAGGTTCGCCGGCCTATTGGCTCAAATAGGATGGACCCTAAATACACCCTAAAGACAATGAAACACCCTCCAAGTGTGATGGTTTGGGGTTGTTTCGGTTACTATGGGCGTGGAAACTTATATTTTCTTCCGAAGAACACAACTATGAATGGTGCACGGTATTTAGCAATGCTACAGGATAAACTTCTAATGGCAATGGCAATCCAAAGGACAAAAACATACATGCATGATGGTGCACCATGTCACAGGGCCAAAATAGTGACAAATGGATTACTGACAATAAATTTGATATTTTGGATTGGCCTGGTAATAGTCCAGATCTCAATCCGATAGAAAATCTGTGGCTAATATAAAAAATAAGGTTGAATGCCACGACACTGGCTCAGTCGAAAAATTACAAGAGGCCATCAAAAAGGTATGGTGCAAGGAAATATCAGTGGAAGTTTGTCAAAACTTGATTAAATCCATGCCAAAACGTCTAGAACAAGTCATCCAAACCAAAGGACAGATGACAAAATACTAATATAAGGTTAGTATACATTTAAACATTGTTTTTTATGTAAAAAATACAAATTTCAAGGGTGATCGGATACTTTTCGCGGGCACTGTAGATGTTATAGCATTTGGATAGTTTTTGTTTTGTTATGCTATAGATTTAAAAATTAGGCTATAAGGCATCAAAATATTATTTTAAATATTATTTGCATGCTGTAAGTGAAGAAATCAGTGGGTGCGCGTTTACCCCCATGAAAAGTTGCGCAATTACCCCACCCTTCATTCATGACTCACTACAGTCACATGCTAAGACCTAAAACCTTATAATTCAATCATAATCTACCTTAGGGTATACATAATTAATGAGCCTAAAAAGAGTATCTTAGCAAAATTTATTCTTAGGTAGCTTACCCTTAGTGTTTCCAACTTCACGTTTCTTCAAAATTTTCTTCAATGCTCTGTCGTCCCTTTCCAAAGCCCTGGTGGCTATTTTAATTATGTATGCAATTATGTTTTCACCTGTATAAGTTATTCTGTTATTCTTTTAAGCATTCAAACTGTAAAAAGAAGAAAAAATATTCAAAACATATTTCTGGTGACGCTTTAAATAAATAATTTAACTGGGTGCGCATTTTCCCCACTGTACGGTGGTTAAACAAAGCATCTTGCCTTCCCTCTTCATTCCCTGATAAGGTGTAGCTTTGAATACACGAAAGGCCTTAGAATAATTTTTTTTCCTTGTGGGTTTGCAGCATATATATATATATATATATATATATATATAATATATAATATATATATATATATATATAATATATATATATATATATATATATATGGTAATTAGGTAATTATTGTTTTTTGACCCACTTTTTATAATGAGAGCAAACTTTTCTGGTCAATTGAGGTGTTCTGCATGAATCTGCCATCTATTTCCTGTGCAAATGCGTAGTTTTCGAGATATCATCATCTCGAAAACTACGCACTTGCACAGGAAATGGATGGCAGATTCAGGCAAAACACCTCAAAATCAACCAGAAAGTCTGCATTCGTGCTAAACACAACTTAACCTAACCAGTCACCTTATTTTGGAGGATATAGTTCTGTAATTGCAGTAAGGAAGTGATGCAGAACTGTAGAATCATCAGGATATTCTGCCAGGAACAAGTATCGTGCAAAATATTTTCAGTAATGAGGGCATCTGTTCCCAGCACGTAAACCCACGATTTCACATCCTTCCACAAGCGTTCAATGTTTTGTGTGTGGATGGTGTGGTCTTGGGGATCCACAAAATTTTCATTGTGATTAATTTGCTTATGTGTGTGGCCCAGCTCACTGATACGATCATAGGCACGAGCTAACAATCGCTGATAATGACTGAACCAGGCTTAATAAATTTTTGAATTAATGGCTATAGGGTTTCTGCCTTTGTCTTCAATAGGGATAATAAATTTAGCTTTTGATACACGGTCAATGCCACCGAATACCCATATTCCTTTCACTCTTCATCCACGGCCAAAATGCGACTCGTCAATTTCAACAATCATGCCCTCGCCCCCAATTGGTTTATGATTGTCCATCCATTTTTCGCAAACTTCACCACAAAAAGATTTCCAGTTAACAATGGACTCTCTGCCTAGTTTGATAACTTTCTCGGCATAACATTGTGAAAAATATTTTTGAAAATAAATATTTATGAAGCAGAGGTTTTTATTCACCGAAAAGTTGCAATGTTCCAGCCATGTGCCCTTAAAGATAGAAACAGTAAATCCACACTCACTCTTATTTTTTGGATTATTTTTACAGCACCTAAACATCTTCGAGTCTTGTCTTAAAATGCAGGTAGTATTACATTTAGGGCAAATCTCGGATGTCGGAATTATGCCATGATTGGAAAAAACATCTAAACTTTTATCTTCATCGAGGCCAACAAGGCGGATTAGGTCTTCAAAATTAAGTTCACAAGATTTCTACATCATGGTTCTAGAACGAAAATCACTAAACTAACGAGTAACAGAAAGAAGTAGGCAAAATCAAGAAAAAGTAGCCAAAAATAAACAAAGTAACCTATAGTTGAATGAAAATCTCAAAAAAAGGTAGCCAGAATAAACAAATTAACCAAAATTTATATACATACATATTAGAAAGGAGAAAATATTTTTTTTTATAAAAAAAGTACATTTTATACAAATTTGCACAAGATAATATATTTTCTTATTCAGTTTTGATTGGTTATTCAGTATATATTGCTGTTATAGCTGGGTGTGACTGGGTCCAAAAATGAATAATAACCAATCTTTCCTTTAAGTAAAAAAAATTTCGGTCAATCATATTTATGGAGATATTATTTAATTAACGATATCCATTTGACGTGACATTTTTCTGATTGGGCTATTTTTTCGCTACTCTGCGACTTAATTAGTTGGTTGATTTCTGTTCTGGCTATTTTTTTTTTCTAATTGGATTCAGTTTGGGTAATACCTCAGTTTGGTCGTGTTTGTGATAGAATTATGACATGCTGTTTGTGTGGTTTTGACTTTGAGAACTTGATTCGTGCCCTAGATGAAGACTAAAAAAGTGCATAACTTAACGTTATTACATTATCATTTGTATAATTTAGGTCTTGGGGGGTACGGGGGCAGAGCCCCCATAAAGATCACGCACCACAAATTGATCATATAAGGTTCACTTTGTGATGAGTGATCTTTACGGGGATGGAGCCCCCGTACCCCCGAGACCTAAATTATACAAATGATAATGTAATAACATGTTAAGTTATGCACTTTTTTAGTCAAAAATACATTTTTCTAGTATACATTTTTTTAGGTTAGGTTAGAGGTATTATTATAGTTTCAACCACAACTTGATTACTGCATCTTTGATGTATTGTTTAGCTGTATCTCTTCATTTTGGACAACTTTTTCTAATACCACTTCCGTCACAAATGGATAATAATGGAGATAATAATATAATAATTTTTGGTCTGCCATATTGTCTCAGTCTAGCCATGGGTACAGTGTGTGAAGGTTGTGCTCTTATTCCATTTGAAGTGATTCATAAGTTTTTTAAAATAACATTGACTTGTTAGGTTAATTGAATGCCCGGTTAGGTCAACTGAATGTCCGGTTAGGTTAATTGAATGCCCGGTTAGGTCAACTGAATGTCCGGTTAGGTTAATTGAATGCCCGGTTAGGGCAACTGTACACCCTTGACGATTGGTTAGGTTAAGTCATGATATTTTTGTTAGTTTAATGATTTATTTTTTAAACTAATTTATGGTTGGATTCTGAAGGAATCATTTTGTGGAACCAATTCTGAAGGAATCGTTTATCTTATCACTCTGTCATAACCCAACCCAACTCAATCCATTGGATTGAGTTGGGTTGGGTTATGAAACTTATGTTTTTCCTATGTTTTTTGAAGTGATTCACTCGAATTTGACATCCATTTCCACTGCAAATCACTCATTTTTGGCTTTTGATGTTGATGGGGGGGGGGGGGGGGGTCCTCAAAAACGAGTGATTTGCGACAGAAATGGATGCCAAATTCGAATGAATCACATGGAAAAACATAAGTTTCATGTTCAAAATGAATTGGGGCTGAAACTGCAAATTTACTAGGTTTGGTTCCTAGGTTTTCCGTTGGTTTCTGATGTGATTCATCTGAAAATGACATTCATTTCCATCGCAAATCACTCTTTTTGATCCCCACCCAAAAACCCAGATTTCCCACGCATTCCCCCATATTATGGGGGGGGGGGGGGGTGAATCACAAAAATGAGTAATTTGCGACAGAAATGAATGTCATTTTGAGATGAATCACATGAGAAACCACTGGAAAACCTAATTTTTATTTTTCAAAACGAGTTGTGGTTGAAACTATAAATTTACCAGTTAGATTAGATTAGGTTAGGGTAGGTTGGTTTCCAAAATAAATAAAGTAATTACATGCTATAAATAAAGGTTCTTTATCAATTGTGAAGTCAATTTCATAAAATTGAGGTGAGGGGGATGTATACAATTACCATATATATATATATATATATATATATATATATATATATTATATATATACAGTGCCCGCGAAAAGTATCCAATCACTCAAGAAAATACAATATTTTCCCTTGATATTCAGAGACACATAATTTACTTTCTATTTGTTCTAGCGACATCTGGTAACTTTGAGGTTGCTCGCTGATATGAGAGCTATCCAACGCATTCTCAAATTAGTGTTCTGGTAGCCTTCGTTGCGGGTGGCTGTGTCTCAAAGTTGTCAGATTTCACTGTTTGTATAAATTTATTGATATTTTGTTTTTTTTTACAGAAAGTGGTGTAAATAAAATTTATATATAATGTGTGCTAAAAAACAACTTAAGAGTGATTGTCGAGGTGCTATTGTTGCTTTGCATACATGTGGGAAATCACAGAGATAGATAGCTAAGGAATTAAACATATCCCAAAGTACCGTTAATTTATGGGTTTCACGGGCTAAGAACAATGCGGCCTAACCACGCCAGTCCCTAAAAAACGATCTGGCAGACCGAGAAAAACAAATTCACGAACAGACAAACTTATGAAACGTTTAGTATTGAAAAACCCAACAATAACTGCGAAAGAAATAAAATTTAATATGAATAATTTGTTATCTGGTGTTTCTGAACGAACTATCCAGGAGCGGCTCCAAAAAGAACTCGGATTACCATCTCGCCATGCTGCTAAGAAACCGTTCATTAATGAAAAAATGCGTAAAAAACGTGTCGCATTTTGTAAAAAATATATTCATTGGACTGTTGATGACTGGAAGAAGGTTTTATTTAGTGATGAGTCGACATTTTTGACATTCAGAAGTTGTCCAAAAAAGGTTCGCCGGCCCATTGGCTCAAATAGGATGGACCCTAAATACACCCTAAAGACAATGAAACACCCTCCAAGTGTGATGGTTTGGGGTTGTTTCGGTTACTATGGGCGTGGAAACCTATATTTTCTTCCGAAGAACACAACTATGAATGGTGCACGGTATTTAGCAATGCTACAGGATAAACTTCCAATGGCAATGGCAATCCAAAGGACAAAAACATACATGCAAGATGGTGCACCATGTCACAGGGCCAAAATAGTGACAAAATGGATTACTGACAATAAATTTGATATTTTGGATTGGCCTGGTAATAGTCCAGATCTCAATCCGATAGAAAATATGTGGC
The DNA here is from genome assembly GCA_023014485.1 of Bathynomus jamesi. NCBI lineage: Eukaryota > Metazoa > Arthropoda > Malacostraca > Isopoda > Cirolanidae > Bathynomus > Bathynomus jamesi. Next base: position 145,811 of record JAJOZX010007277.1, on the reverse strand, counting down.
TAATAATAAAAAATAAGGTTGAATGCCACGACACTGGCTCAGTCGAAAAATTACAAGAAGCCATCAAAAAGGTATGGTGCAAGAAATATCAGTGGAAGTTTGTCAAAACTTGATTAAATCCATGCCAAAACGTCTAGAACAAGTCATCCAAACCAAAGGACAGATGACAAAATACTAATATAAGGTTAGTATACATTTAAACATTGTTTTTTATGTAAAAAATACAAATTTCCAGGGTGATCGGATACTTTTCGCGGGCACTGTATATAAAAAATGATTGGTTAGGTTGTTGTAATATTTTCGTTAGTTTTAACAAAAATATCACGATTAAACCCAGGGGTGTAACTAATGGCAGACATGTCCCCTCCCAACTTTTGAACTGAGGGGGATAATATAGGTTTTGTCCCCCCCAACTTTTGATCTAAGTTAGCTTACGCAAAGGAAAATATTTAGTTCTTGAAATAATCTATGATGAGTACATCTTTAATTATATTAGTTCTATTAGTATGCTGGAAAGTATTACTGATTCAGTACTAATACTGCAGTGATACATACTTTAATGAGACATCTAGTTACTTTTTACTTTAATTATTGCATATATTGTTTTTCTTTAATGTTAAGTTATACTTGATATACATAAGGTAGTTGTGAAAATGCTTCTTTGATTTTCCTATTACTATCATAAATATAGATCATTCTCTAAATCATAAAGAGCATCATTTTGGTCGCAAACACATTCTGATACTGATGGATCAGAGCTTTATCAAGACTCAAAAGGTCATTGCAGGATTTTTCATCAATATAGTTGTCCTCTCCAACTTTTGAAACCTAGTTACGCTCTTGATTAAACCTAACCAATCATCAATTTGCGGGGTATAATGGAGAAGTACTGCAACTCCTCTTATGGAAAAGTGCAGCAAATGCCCATCAGGGTCTGTATCGAAGGAGTGACAAAAGGAGTGACATAACAAAGGAGTGACATAAATACCGTAACGAAGGAGTGACAGAATTGTTAAATTAAGATTTATTTCGAAAACTAAACTAAACTAACCTAACCTAACCTAACCTAACAGTTGCAAGCCTCTCTTCCCTCTGGATTTGTTCTTTCTTCTTCTTTGTTGGTATTTTCGTGTCACTCCTTTGAATTTTATCTCCGATTTGTCACTCCTTTGTTATGTCACTCCTTCGTTATGTCACTCCTTTGAATAGGACCGGCCCATCAAGATTATTTGTAATATTAATTTAAAAAGTGGGTGGTACTAATTGTTCCGTGTCCTGATGTATATTCCAACTAAAATAACCATTCCAGGTCCCAACATATATTTAATGCAAACCTATAATTGTGAGTAGCTAATACATATTTGATGAATGATGCCATTCACTCTAACTTCTTTTGGATCTTGTTGGTTATAACCCATCATTTTTGACAATTAAAACTAATGAAAATATCATGACTTAACCTAACCAATCATCATGGTGTACAGTTGACCTAACTGGGCATTCAATTAACCTGACTAGTAGTAGTAGGAGGAGGTTAAGTGAATGCCTGGTTAGGTCAACTGTATGCCTTGATGATTGGTTAAGTTGTAGGCAATATCATATTTTGGCATCCCAAATTATTCAACCAACCAAAAATAAACCACTCCAACACTTTCAAATTACTTGTTTATGTTAATTAGGTTAATTGACTCCCCAGTTAGGTCAACTGTACACCCTTGATTATTGGTTAGGTAAGTCTTGATATTTTTGTTAGTGTAAACAAAAATATAATGACTTAATCTAACCAATCATCAAGGGCATGTAGTTGACCTAACTGGTTGGTTGAATAATTTGGGATTATTATTGAATGTTTCACCAACAGTTTCATAACTTTGTTTCAGTTCATTTGCGCAAGATATGAAGGTCATATTTGAACAGAACACACAAAAATACATTAGAAAAAATGTATTTTGGATATTAATTTCAGTGTTGGTGAAAGTCAATAATTAGGGCCTACCTAATTTCTAATTTGGGATGCCAAAATTTAGGATATTGCCAAATTGTAATATTTTCATTAGTTTTAATTATTGTCAAAAATGATGGGTTATAACCCACAAGATCCTTATATAAATACATGTTGCTGAAGTTAATTTATGATTTTTGATTTGGGACTAGGAAAAGTAAGGTTGGGTCATTGTCAGGACCCGGAAAGGTAAGTAGTACCAAAGTGTCTCCATCTTTACAACTTGCTCAAAATTACTAAATTTAAACAACTGCAATCTGTGAAAATATGTTATATAGGTTAGATAAGTTTAGACTGTAAAAGGTACCCAAATTTGCAAACATTAATTTAGGACCATAAAAATGAGGATACCCCATTTTTAAAATAAACATATCACTAGGTTCCTCAGTAACTCTGATTTCAATATGCATCACATTTCTGTACAATTTATGAAAGGAAAAACAAAAAAAAAGTCCTCACAGTCTGACTGTTAATGTAAAAATATTGAAATTCTGGACAAAAAGTACTTTATTACATAACATCAACAGAATTTCAGTTTTTCAAAGCTTGCCATAAGAATGCTGCCATTTTCTATACCAAATACAATACATACAATTTTGTTTATGAATTTTCACTTACTTCCACTAAAATAAGTGAAAATTTAGGGTTTATGATAGATTCATTGCCTGGGGGATTTTGTCACCAGGATGAAACTACCCAATTGAAGATTGAGACGAAACTACCCAAGACCTGAATAGCCTTATAGTCATGATATTTTTTTAAAACTAACGAAAATATCATGACTTAACCTAACCAATCATCAAGGGTGTACAGTTGATCTAACTGGTGCTATAAAGGAAAGATATTTTTTTAAAATGAAACAAAATTTGTCCATTATCTGAATCTTGGTTAGTTTCGTCCCGATTGTCAATTGGGTAGTTTTGTCCTGGCAATGACTCTACCCAAGACCAAAATTTAATAGTGTTAGGGGTTTAAAATTACCCATTTTGTGACTGGACACTATGCAGAAAACAAAAATAAGGAAGTAAGGAAAATGTTGTAGAAAGAGAAACTAACATACGAGGCATCACGCAGCACAATGATAATCAACCAATGGGCAAAAATTCTGTTTTAGCATTTAATCATTCACTCACTCACTGTTCATAAAATTATTTACATAATTAAAAAAAAATCAAATTACATCAATTTTAATAAAGTTATGAGTCTTTCACAAACTTTGAAGCCATTTTCCTCAAAGCTTTGTTTTGGCACATTTGTCATTGTGCCTTGCAATGCCTCATGTAATGGTGCAAATGGTAGCCCTTCTATATACGTATTCATTAGGGTGGTCCATAAAATTGAAGTTTTGATTTTTTGTTATTGCCGGGTGGTAACTTGTGAGGATGAATGAGAAAACACCTCTGGCCAATTTTTTCCCAAATCAATCACTTTTTAGGGGTAGCACACAGTACTTCATTTTTGCACTTTTGCACTACCTAGTAGATTTACTTGTATATTATGTTCCAGTTCCAGTAATACATCTTTTCCTTGACAGATTATTGGTGTAGTGTTCATTGGTTGTGTTTAGTGGTTGGATATATGATGACTCAAGTTCGAAGCTCTTGCTTTTATCTCCTTGAAGGAGATAAGTGAAGGACAAGCTTCTTGGAAGCAAATTACCATCACGTGGAGAAGTATTGTTATGCTTCCTTCATCACCACACTAATCTCAAGAAGGAGTTGAAGGAAAGTGCTCAAGTAGTGTGGGGTCAACTTGAAATATTTTGGAACAAAGCTCGAATCCCGACAAGGGAAAAATACAAAGGAATCCAAAAGATCTTGGACCTTCACCAAGATTGGATCAAAATAAAAAAAAGACGAATGAGGAGGAGCCAGAAACAGGTGAGTTGGATGATCAATGATAAATAAAATAGTTTCTCTCGAGAGTATGACATATTATACTGTACAATAGTCAATACATTTATCATATACAGGGTGGCGGAAAGTAGCTCCCTATTTTGGATTGGTAAAAAAATACGTATATTATCCATTTATTTCAGAAGGAATAATATGAAAAGGTAGGCATACATGGTAGGTTTTCTCTAAATTCAATGTGGGCTCCAACTCTTTCCACCAGCTTCTGGAGCCGCCCAGGAATGGCATCCACTGACTTTAGCAGGAACTCCGGCGGGATGGAGGACATGACTTCCCGAATTTGGTCCTCCAGTTCTTCCAATGTCCTCGGTTTGGTGCGGTAGACTTCTTCCTTTACCCACCCCCAAAGAAAGAAGTCGCACGGTGTCAAGTCGGGGCTCCTGGCTGGCCATTGATGTGGACCACGACGACCCATCCAACGCCCAGGGAAGTGGGCATCCAGCCACTCACGCACAACAAGAGCGAAGTGCGGAGGGGCGCCATCTTGCATAAATATCAGATCGTCGATGTTCTCCATGTGCTGACAACCGGCCAGACCTCGTTTCGCAACATAGCAAGGTACCGCTCAGCATTCATGGTGTTGCGCAGAAGGAATGGGCCCACAACCTGATCTGAGGTCATACCACACCACACCGTTACACTGAACCGATTCTGCCATTTTTCAGCGGTAACCGTGCGACTTCTTTCTTGGGGGGGTAAAGGAAGAAGTCTACCGCACCAAACGAGGACATTGGAAGAACTGGAGGACCGAATTCGGGAAGTCATGTCCTCCATCCCGCCGGAGTTCCTGCTAAAGTCAGTGGACGCCATTCCTGGGCGGCTCCAGAAGCTGGTGGAAAGAGTTGGAGCCCACATTGAATTTTAGAGAAAACCTACCATGTATGCCTACTTTTTCATATTATTTCTTCTGAAATAAATGGATAATATACGTATTTTTTTACCAATCCAAAATAGGGAGCTACTTTCCGCCCACCCTGTATATTATATATATTATTATTTATATTTAGGTGTACAACGAAGAGGGATTCAAGGAGACACTTCGGAACCTATTTGATATGGCACATGCTGATGCCTTGTCTCTAATCAAAAACCCAGAAGACAAGGCCTTCTTGCTGGCCCAGCGAGAGCCTGGAAGACGGGGATGCATGGTGGGGAGTAGACAGAAAAACAGCAGAAAAAGAAAAACAAGCTGCCCACAGGAAGATGGAGGAGGAGATGCGAAAGAGAAAGGTGAGATTGTTCTTCAAATTCCTACTTTCATTTGATTGCAATGATTAGGTTGTTCGTTAACACTAATTGTCCATTTTCTTCGATTGTATTGCAGGCAGTCAATGAAGGTGCATCAACGTCGGGTACAGCAGTATTGGTGTCCTCAACAGAATCCTCAGTCACTGACGAGTCATCCTCCACCGAAGATGAATGGGCAAAGGTGGAAAGCGACCTCCAAAACAGGTGAAAAGAGTCAAGAATGTGATAACATCAAATCTAGCTGCTGCCCTAGATCGGACACACACTACGGACAGGATGGCAACCTACAGTGCCCGCGAAAAGTATCCGATCACTCAAGAAAATACAATATTTTCCCTTGATATTCAGAGACACATAATTCACTTTCTATTTGTTCTAGCGACATCTGGTAACTTTGAGGTTGCTCGCTGATATGAGAGCTATCCAACGCATTCTCAAATTAGTGTTCTGGTAGCCTTCGTTGCGGGTGGCTGTCTCTCAAATTTGTCAGATTTCACTGTTTGTATAAATTTATTGATATTTTGTTATTTTTTACAGAAAGTGGTGTAAATAAAATTTATATATAATGTGTGCTAAAAAACAACTTAAGAGTGATTGTCGAGGTGCTATTGTTGCTTTGCATACATGTGGGAAATCACAGAGACAGATAGCTAAGGAATTAAACATATCCCAAAGTACCGTTAATTTATGGGTTTCACGGGCTAAGAACAATGCCGGCCTAACCACGCCAGTCCCTAAAAAACGATCTGGCAGACCGAGAAAAACAAATTCACGAACAGACAAACTTATGAAACGTTTAGTATTGAAAAACCCAACAATAACTGCGAAAGAAATAAAATTTAATATGAATAATTTGTTATCTGGTGTTTCTGAATGAACTATCCAGGAGCGGCTCCAAAAAGAACTCGGATTACCATCTCGCCATGCTGCTAAGAAACCGTTCATTAATGAAAAAATGCGTAAAAAATGTGTCGCATTTTGTAAAAAATATTCATTGGACTGTTGATGACTGGAAGAAGGTTTTATTTAGTGATGAGTCGACATTTTTGACATTCAGAAGTTGTCCAAAAAAGGTTCGCCGGCCCATTGGCTCAAATAGGATGGACCCTAAATACACCCTAAAGACAATGAAACACCTTCCAAGTGTGATGGTTTGGGGTTGTTTCGGTTACTATGGGCGTGGAAACCTATATTTTCTTCCGAAGAACACAACTATGAATGGTGCACGGTATTTAGCAATGCTACAGGATAAAACTTCCAATGGCAATGGCAATCCAAAGGACAAAAACATACATGCATGATGGTGCACCATGTCACAGGGCCAAAATAGTGACAAAATGGATTACTGACAATAAATTTGATATTTTGGATTGGCCTGGTAATAGTCCAGATCTCAATCCGATAGAAAATATGTGGCTAATAATAAAAAATAAGGTTGAATGCCACGACACTGGCTCAGTCGAAAAATTACAAGAAGCCATCAAAAAGGTATGGTGCAAGGAAATATCAGTGGAAGTTTGTCAAAACTTGATTAAATCCATGCCAAAACGTCTAGAACAAGTCATCCAAACCAAAGGACAGATGACAAAATACTAATATAAGGTTAGTATACATTTAAACATTGTTTTTTATGTAAAAAATACAAATTTCCAGGGTGATCGGATACTTTTCGCGGGCACTGTACATAATAGCAGAGACTGCATTGAGCCTTGGCCACAGCCCAATGAATTTTAACATCACCCGGACCTCCATCAAATGGCAGAGAGAACGACATCGGATCATGATCTGCAGTAGCCTAAAAGCTTCCTTTCAGTCCAGTCCTGCAATCATCCACTGGGATGGAAAACTTATTCCAGACCTCCTCAACACCAGAGACCATGCGCATGTGGATCGGCTGCCTGTGCTCATTTCCTCCTTTTTGGGTCAATCTCAGCTCCTTGGAGTCCCCAAAATACCAACTGGATCAGGAGAACACCAAGCCAGCGCAGTTTTTGAATTATTGACTGATTGGGGCCTCGAAGAATCTGTCGTGGGGATGTGTTTCGACACCACTGCCTCCAATGCTGGTCGTTTGAATGGAGCGTGTGTGTTGTTGGAGCAGAAGTTGAAGAAAGACCTTCTCCATTTTGCCTGCCGTCATCACATCATGGAAGTGATGATTGGTGGAGTTTTCACTGCTTGCTATGGCCCAACGAGTGGACCTGATGTTCTATTGTTCAGCAGGTTTCAGAGCAAATGGACCTTCATCGACACAGGAACATACGGCACCAGATGGGATGATGAAGAGGTGCATCGACTCTTGGCCCCATTAGAGATTGGATTCTCCGCTTTGCTGAGGAAAAAACCCCTCAAAATCCTTTCGAGATGACTATCAGGAATTCCTCGATCTGTCCATCATTTTCTTGGGGGGGAGCATTGACAACTATACCTTCAAGCGACCTGGCCCATGCACCAAGCCAGATGGTTATCTAAGGTGATCTATTCATTGAAGATGTGGCTGTTCAGGGGACAAATCCCAGCCCTCACTCCACGAGAGCAAAAGTGTCTTAAGGATGTCAGTGTCTTCGCTGTTTCCATCTACCTGCAGGCATGGATGACAGCGCCAATAGCTGCTGCTGCGCCTCGCAGCGACCTCAGTCTTCTGCAGAGTCTTCGGGAATACCATGACCCAAAATTTCGGAAGTGGCATTAAAAAAACTCAGCGGTCATCTTTGGTATCTTTCGGAGGAGATGGTGGGCCTCGCGATTTTCGATCCTGAGGTGTCTGAAGAGACTAAAACAGCAATGGTGAAGGCGATGGAGGAAGTTGAAGGAAAGCCTGATTGCCAGAAGAGAAGGAAAGGTGTTGCTGAGGGGGCTTCAATCGAGTCACTAGCAACAGCAAACTCAAAAAGACTGCTGTTGTCTCTGGGGTCAGGTGTGGGATACCTGAGGAAGGAGGTGCGGGATTGGGACAGTGATCCTGATTACCAAATAGTGAAGAAATCAGTGGCAAACCTCTCTGTCGTGAACGATCATGCAGAGAGGGGGGTTGCTCTCATTAATGAATACAACGGCTGCCACACCAGGAATGAGGAACAACTGCAGTATCTCCTGCAAGTTGTTGCTAACTACAGGAAGCAGTTTCCTCAACCACTGAAGTCAGCCTGGCAACTGGGCGAGAAAACAAAGATCAAATGAGGTGCAGAGGGAATTGTTAGTCAATTCATTTCGGAATTGTTAGTTACCCTAATAGTCATGTACTGTCACCAAGATTAACTTTGCTGTGATTTTCAGATTATACCAAAACTTCAAGTGTCATGTGCTACCCCTACAAATTAACTGATTCAAATAAAACTTTCCCAGAGGTGTTTTCTCATCCATCCTCATAAATTACAACCCAGCAATAAAAACAAATCACAAAAAAAAATTCCACCCCTATAAGAGTGGACCACCCTAGTATTCATGTTTATTTGAAATTAATTAATTAATTGCAATTTTTTAGTATCTTATTCCATAAGCACAAATACCTACCATATTACATTAAATGAATGAAATACAAAGAATTTTTCTTATGATATAAAATTAATGGAATGATTATAGTGTAGTGCATCTTAAATTATAAAAAAAAATAGATAATATGGGCTTTTTTTAAATTATAAAAAATTACTTTTAGTTAGACAGTAAGGAAACATATTTGACAATCACTGAGAATTCTGTCAATTCATTTTAGTGGCTATTAATGAACATTTTACGTACAATAAATTATTCTTGAGAAATTACTTTACAGAATGGTATATGGGAAGTGTAATTTCATGGTTGCATAACTTATCTAAACTTATTTGGAATCAGCTAATGTAATGAAAATAAAAACCCAGTAGGCATCGAAACTGTTGTGGAAATAAACTCTGTCTATCAGAGTGGGTTTTTATTTTCATATTTTGACCTTCACATAGAAAAAAGTGAAGTTTTTTGCAGTTAATGTAATGATTGGGTTGTTTAATCTCCATTACAACATCTCAGGTCATATGACAGAGGGGACATTCAGCTTTACATGGGATCCAGACCATGAGTAGCTACATAGACTGGATGTGAAGGATACTCTCTCACCCAACTAATATCTGACCCACTGTCACTTAACTTTGCTGATCAGTGGGAAGTGGTGTTATGGCATTGGCTACAACATAGTCCTTGAACTCAGCTACTAATTTGCTTTGTCCATGTCCAGAATTAATTGAATTAAAAAATGGGTGGATGGGACTGTCATTTTTGGAGATGGGCAGAGGTGCAAATAGTAATGTATCCTAGTAACATTGTTACAAGAAAGAAACAAACTTAGCTGGCAGAAAGAAATTGGGACAGAGGATTAAAAGAAAGAAAAGGACAAAAAATGAACTAAAAAATATATTTATTAAAATCAAATAATTTAAAAGCAAGGGTATTGGGTGATGGGTAAGTTGAATTAAAAAATGTTATAAGTTTTGCCTTTAAGAGGGAGTATTCTGGCAGAAAGGATTTCCTACTTTCTTCAGGTTACAAGAGAGAAATTTTTTTATGCGTATGGGGATGAGTGAAGCTTTTTCTTTTTACTTCACTTATGAATTATTTGAAAGTATCAGTATGCCTCTAAATAATTTTTGTTGAAATGTTTATTGTATGGGTTTGTTTCACTGAAATGTAAACATATGTATGAGAGAAAATATTGAAGTTGACAGTGAAAATTCTTGAATATCACTGACTAGGATGAAAGAAATTTCATTTTGGATGTTCCTAGTAGAGGCATTATTATGAATATAAAAAACATTAGCTTTTGATTATTTACCTGACTTTGTTAACCTTCATGGGAGTGGCTTCGTGTTTTCCATAGGTAATGTAAGGATAATTCAAAGCTGCCAGGGTCTTCCTAAATTATCCTTGTCCAGAATTAGACCCAAACTATCTTAGATACCCTTAATGCGCCTTTCAAAAGAGAATGTTGGTAATTTTTTTAGCCTATCCTGTAATCCAGGGGTCCCCAACCCTATGCCCGCGAGCACCATGGTGCCCGCCGACCCTTTTGCGTGTGCCCGCCACTGACTGACTACGATTGATAAGTTTTTATTTAAATTTTTAATAAAATGTTAAGTATGTTACATATTTTAAATATTTAGTTACTAAATATTTAAAATATGTAACATACTTAACATTTTATGAAATTTTAGTAGTTAATTACAGAAACAGATGCTCATTTATTTGAAAATAATTATTTCTTTATAAATAAATTAAGTTATCATTTTGATAATTTTTCTAAGATTCTTAGTTAGCCCATCCTTGTTTTTTTTTGTGTATTATGTTCATTATTTTACATAAGAATTAAATGTTTTTTTTGTGTATTATGTTCATTATTTTACATAGGAATTAAATGTTTTTTTTGTGCATTATATTCATTATTTTACATATGAATTAAATGTTTTTTTGTGTATTATGTTCATTATTAAGTCCAACTATAAATTTGCCTTGAAAAAGTAAATGGTGCCTGCCGCACTACCGGTAGTCTTGAATGTGCTCTTCGGCACGAAAAGGTTGGGGACCCCTGCTGTAATCCTTCTTCCTCAAGCCAGAGACACGTTGCTCTATGCTGAACACCTTCTAATTTACCTGAAATGACACCAGGCCTGTATACAGTATTCTAAATATGAATCATAAAGTTTGATTATTCCCTCACTGGTTATTAGTGACATTCCTATTTATAATATCCAACATTTTATTAGCCTTGTGCCTAGCCTCAAGGCATTGCCCTGAAGATTCAAGAAGTTTGGCAGGAACTTATTACATTGTGTGTCACTTCAAGTTAAAATATTAGTTTTACATTGGTGGAGTGACTTTTTAGATTAATGTGTAACTTTCTTTTTTATATACGGTATTGCATAGCCAGACTGCAGTATCTGCAAACTCTTGTGCAGTACTCCCATTTTTGGAAATATCTTTAGTTTCCTTACTTTCCAGATTGTAAAAGTAAGTCTGGTGGACTATAAGAAATTCTTGCTCATAATATTTTGAAGACTTGCCGACACATTTTGGGAAAACTTTCTCATAATATATAATGAAAAATATCCAATTCCATTTCTAACTTTAAGCCTCTAATAAGTAGACTACAGTACAGGAACACCTCGAAATTCATTGTTAATTCATTCTGGAATAACACGACAAAATATGAAACAACGAAATTTGAGGTAGATTATAACATGTTGCATTGGTAAACAGTTGAATTTCATCAATTTCAATCTTTCATTTTTCACATTTTTAAAAAAAAATGATTAATCTGCGAATATGGATAACAGATTGCAAAACTATAGGTAGTAAAAGATTGACGATGAATCTGCGAAACGCCTAATTTTGAGGTATTCCTGTACTGACTTCTGAATAAGACTAATATCCACTGCCCAGCAGATCTTAGTAATGATAACCATTCAGAATGGGATGGTGATGAATTGATAACCTGAGATTTAAGCCTTTGGACAAGACTTTTATTTTTAGAATAATACTGTAACTTATAGGGATGTACCGATATATCGGTATCGGCCAATATTTCAAAAGTATGATTTTTCCAAAATTATGAATAAAAGACTATTTAGAAGATGAAATTTCCAATATTTTATTGTTTTATCACTTCACATAACTCGTTATTTTTTCATTATAGCCTTTTATTTTAATCATAGCCTAGGTCCTAAGAAATGTAGCACATAAGTTTTACCCATTTTTCTTTTCAAACAGCCAATCAAACAAGTGTAAATCCTTTGAGAAATAGATATAAACCCTAGAAAACCAAATAACTATCTTGTAGTCATAGCTCACAATATTAACCCAGCTAGCTGGTTAAAAACACACCTACTAAGCCCAACATAGGCGCACAGTCCAATTGTATAACAAACAAAACTATGACATCTAATGCAGTAATGCAGTGTTGCCATCTTTAATGAAAAGGATTATTGCTTTGTTGCCAAATTTTCAACACAGAAAATAAATTATGAATGTTACAAAAATATGACAAACTAATAAACCCTAGCTAGATATTTTTATCGGTTATTGGCTAAAAAGCGATATTGGTACATCCCTAGTAACTTAGCTAATGTTATTGAAGTTGCAGAAGCAAAACAAGCTGAAATTGAAAGGGAATTGAATTGCCTGTTTAAGCCAGTAGATATAAAGTAGTAAAGTAATAACTCTCCATTAGGGTGTCCCATCCTCACATGTGAAAATAAAAATTTGCGCGAGTCAAATCGCACACCCCTTTAATTAATTACACTTGAAGAAAGGAAAAAATGGGCGAAATTTCATTGGCCTATTAGGAGGGGAAGGGTCCCCTCATTGACCTTGTTTATTCGACCCTATATGAACAAACGTAAATGCTCAGCATTAATCATTCTAGAATGGAAGAATGAAATGTAAATTCTTTCTAATGACTAAATTAAAAAAAATGTAAATTCTTCCTAATGGCACATTTCATTTCAGGGGACAGAGGATCTTTTTGTCTGTTGAGGGGAACTGCTGGTGGTGGTATTCGACGACTTGGTACATGAGCTGCCGTTCCTCCTCGTTTTTTGTCAGGCCCTCGTTGAAATCTTCCGCCAGTTTCACCGCCCATTCTGCTGCGTCGTTCACAGACTTCAACGATGGTGCACATCCTTCGAGATCTTTGGGGGTTTTTGGAACCGGCAGCTTCAGGCAATGAAAAAGGTTTTGAGTCCTTTTCGTGACCAAGGTGCTCAAATCCAACCATCTCACGGTCAAGACACTCTTTCCCTCCAGCCGACGCAGATCTTTTGGGTTTTCAGTCTTCTTGTGCAGGTTTTGGAGCATGGCCGTCTTCTCTGCATCGGTGGTTTTGGAGGAGAACATAGCAAGTCTGGCTAAATCTTCGCTTAGGTACCAGAGGTGGCCCCGGAATTTCATCAATGCGGCAGTACCGACATCATGATCCACCGCCTTGTACCGCTCTAGGTCCTCCAACAGCTCCAGGTCATTGACGGGCGCGTCCGCCGTCAATGGAGCCTCGAACCACCTCTGGAGGTAGATGGTGACGGCAAAGACGTTTATCCTGTATAGTGACCGGACCTCGTGAGTGGTCAGGTGGAATGGCTTTGGAAGATGAACATCTTAAGACAGTAAATGCCTTTGGCCATCCACCTGGCCCGGTGGTATGCTCCAGGATGATTGTACCGGAGATCTCGTTTGCCATGACCATCGAGGAAGACCAGAGCGAGGATCAGGAACTCCTGGTAATCATCTCTTGGGTGGCCAACTTCAAGCTGGTCTTCAATGAAGTGGACAATCTGCTCTTTTTTCAACGCCACCCATTCCGAAAGGATGTCGCTTGGGCCATCGCCGTTGAATGGAGAAGCCTGCTTCTGGTCGATGAACTCCCATTGGGATTTGAAGCAAGCGAACAGCGCAATTTCGGGGCCAGAAGACCTGAAGAATAGGTCAAAGACTGAGGTGATTACCAATTCCATCATGTGGTGTCTGCAAGCCAGGAAAAGAATGCGGCAGTCCATTTGGTCCTGGATAATTGTACAAGCGCCGCTGTGAATACCAGTATTCGCCGCTGTTGTGTCGAAGCAGAGACTGGCAATCCATGGTTGAACTTGCGGCCAATCATCCAGCACTTTCAGAACAGCTCCAGCCATCCGCTGTCCCGTGCTGTCAGGGATTTTTGGGATCGCCAACAACTTCTCAAGATTCTTCCCGCTGACCAGCACTGGTATGCGATCTGATTTCCCTCCATCCGAATCAGGGAGGAGTTTGCCATCAAAGTGGACGACAAGCGGCGTATCAGGATTGAACTCGGTCTTGATTCCGGTTGCCAAGTTCTTCCTGGACTTCTGCCGTGAACGGTGAAGACTTGATTTGGACAAGGTGGCCGAGGATAACTCAACTCCCACGGCAGCGAGTGCTGGAGCCACAATGTGCATCGCTTGGCGTACTGAGGTTCCAGTTCGATCCAGGGCTGCAGCAAAATTGGGATATTGGATGATCCTCCTTGCCGACACTTGGCCGTCCTTGGGAGCGGATCGAGGAGCCGAAGGACCAGGAGAGGAATATTGGATATCATCATTGGATGCTTCGGCCATGGACTCGGAAGAAGACCCACTTTTCACCGTTCCTTTTGCTTGCAGTGAGTCCATCTCTTCGCGGCTTTTCTTCTTCCTCTTCTCTTCAGCTGCTCGGCGTTTCTCCCGCTCCGCTGCCCTGCGAGCAAACTCCAGGTCCTCTCCTCCGATGTACATCTTCCGCACGGTTCACTGGTCATTCAGAAAATCTCGATCTTTGGGGACTTTGATGAGTTTCATGGCGTTGGCATGAGCTGTTTCGAACAGTGTATTCAGGTTGGCTTGGAATCCCTTTTCCCGCTCCAGTTGCTTCTCTCCCCCACGGTTTCAGTTTCTGGCAACCTCGTAGTCCGTGGAGAGGGCCTTGATCCTCTCGACGCACTTGGGCTTGTGGGAGGTCGGAATAGATGCCCGAGCCCACACTGCCATAACCTCATCAGCTACCACATTGGCAGCTTCCGCCATGGACGTTTTTTTCTTCCGAGTGAAGAACAACAGACATCGAAGAACATCTCCCACTGTTGGGAGTTGACACAGCATTTCCAGGGGTTCATTTTGCAACACTCCCACCAACCACACAGTCTCCTGCTTTCTTGTATCCATAACCTGAAAAGAAATACGCTACAATTAGTATAAGGTAGAGAGTAGCCGTTCAGCAATAGTAACACATGGTTTGAGGGGACCCTTAAAATTAAAGAACACGAATGAAATTCATCTTGCTGATATGTTTTCACGAGTGGAAGAAATTAGGGGGGTGTGCATGACAAACTTCAGAAACAAAAAAAATTGGGACACTCTACTCTCCATACCCACCATAGGTAAGATATAGATATGTTTGAAGGTGTGCAGTGTAGGGCCACCTACAGGAGAAGATTGTAGACACAGTTGACCAGGGAAGTACTCCATGGGGGGACATTAGGCAGGAGATGGAGTGTTGGAACTCCTGTTTCTCATGTTACTGTTCTCTAGCTGATCTTTTTTTCTCTCTCATCTACCCTGTGAGCAGACCAGGTTGTTCTTAAACATGCACTTCTCCCCCTATTCTTCACCACACATGCATGCATTTTACACACTACACAATCTTTTCAAAATGTATATAAAATAAAATGGTATTGTGAGCCTCAGATACCTTGATTTTGGCTTTTTCTTATAAAGGGGTGCATTTTTGGGGCACACACCCTTGGCCCATCCTTTGTACATACACCCCCACCCACCCCAAAAAAACACCAGGTTTATCCCTAGTTTAAGGTTAGAATACAGTGAAAGATTGAAGGAATTGGGCATATTTATTTTTAAGAAAGGTTGTTTGAGGGGAGATATGATACAGATGTTCAAAATGTTTCAGGTTTCAACAGTTTAGATGCAAGCATGGCCGTAACTACCTATGAGGTCACCGAGGTCCGGACCTCGGTAATTATTTCCTGAAAAAAAAAAAAAAAGAGACTGAACCGTTCTCCGTGTATGAAACGCATATTGCTGCTTTTCTTTTGAAAAGAGGGAGCGTCGAGCATTTTGTGTTTAGTGTATAGCTTGGGTTGTGTTTGTAGATGTCATTTTGGTCTGAATTTTGCTCATCCCGCCGTGCTCGAAAAAAATCTGGACCTCACTAATTTCTAAACCCTAGTTACGGCCCTGGATGCAAGTAACTTTTATTAAGAGTATGTTGGAAGAACTTGAGGGCAAAATAAGAAAATTAGAAAACAGACTCGTAGACTGAATCTACGAAAATGCTTTTTTAGTTATTGAGTAGCCTCGTATCTTTTGGAATGACTTGCCATATGATGTGGTAAATAGTACCTCTGTAGTTAATTTAAAGAAAAAATTTAACACCTTCATGGATGATAAAGACAGTTTATAAATTGTGTAAATAATGTATATTTTAGCTCAAGTTATGTGGCCTACTTTGATAGCTTTGTAAATACCGATAGTTTGAGATTAATTAATTGACTTGAAATTAATAGTTTGTAAAATTAGATTATAAAAAAATATATAATGTTAGATTGTTTATGACTTGGATAACCTCAATAGGCCCAGGTTACTTCATGCTTTCCAAATGTAATGTAATGTAAAATTGTCCAAGTCACCCTTTTGTTAGGTTGTTTAGAGTCATCCCAATTTGTTAATAAGAAATGATATCAGTAAATTAGGGTAAAATCATCAAATCTTTGTCTAATCTGCCAAAAACCACCAATAGCTTGCTTAGCAACAAGCTAGTCACTTTTTCTGAATTTTGATGATGATTTTGGAGTAAGGAACAAAGATTCTTTAATATTTTTAATATCTTTATAGATTCAAGAAATTTAATTTTCAACTAAATCTATGTAATAATAGGCTTTGTGGTTCCAGATTTATTATTATTTTTATTAGAAGGAAATCTGTGCACTTGTATGTCATGATCTTTTGGGTAGGACTAAGTCTATGTGGTAATTGTGGTATGGTACGTATGTGCCTGGACCTAAAATCTCTGCTATACACAGTACCAGCTGAGCTCTTACATTAGGCTCATCACATTACATGATATTACATTTCATTTGGAAAACATGAAGTCACTCAGGTCTATCGAGGTTGTCCAAGTTGTGAGCTATATTTTATAATAATAAAATTTTGCAAAATATCAATCTCAAGTCATCTAATTAACATACAACTATTTACAGAGCTACCAAATACCAAAGTAGTCTACATAACTTAAGCAAAGTTTATGAGAAATTGATCCTCTTGTGTTTTAATTTCAATGTAGCCTGTGTCCTCACAAATAAAATTTCATCACTGAACATCCTTTATTTAATTCAACCCAGAGACTAAAACAATTTTGGTAGGATAATGAGCCCAGTAAATTACCTAACTAACTGTTGGATTGTTTTTTTTTATTATTATAGATACAAACGGATTCTGGATACAATCATAACTATCACAGATGAAAATGACTTGTTTGATGGTCTCCAAATTTTTATTGAAGCCAGTGAGTATCATACCATTTTTGACCTTAAATCCTTTTTAATAGTATTCTATAAAGCCAATGAAACATTGGTTTTAAAAAACTATCCTTTAAATGCTGTTAAATCTTAGCCAGCTTTGGGGCTCATTTCCCAATTTGTTCCAAAGTCAGGCAGAAATTGAAAACATCAAGGTTATTGAACCTGAGCTGGCAGGGCATGATTATATAGTCACAGGAACAGGGAATGGAATATTTGTGGCAGCTTTGTTTTCTTGCTTTTTTCTGCTTCATATCTAAAATATTCCACTGTTGATGTAGTTAGATGCTTTTATAGGTGAAAGAGAAAAATTGTATGTAATTGGTATTAAGTTTAGTATTACAAGCTTAGCCAGTTAATATAAAACTTGAGTTACGTAGTCCCAATGTAGAATAACTAGGCTAATTGTGGTAGTTATTTAAGGAATATGTGAGTACTATTGTGTTAATTTTTAAATCTTCCCAGCAAAAAATTATTTTTTAATTATGGTTGTAGTGTTGTATCTGTATTTATTTATATTTGATTTTTTTTCAAATTGTGATGAAATAAGGCCATAAAAATAAATGTTCCATTGTTTTTTATTGAAGTTGGCCTAATTGAACTTATTAATTTTTCTTTATACTTAGCAACTAAGGATAAGAGGAGGTTTTATTTTACTTGAAATGAGACTAAAGACTCGTGGAAATGATTTTAAAGGAAAAATTACATTTGTTCAGCTTAATAATCCCTGTTTGTAGTTGTAACTTAAAATATTTTCTTTTTATTTTCAGTTGTCAAGGAAACAGTGAGTCTTGTTATATCAAGACAACTGTTATCAGACATTGCTACTCAGTTGACTTCAATGAAAGATAGTGTTTCAAAACTGTTGTCACATTTCATCCTCAAAAAGGTTGGTTGCTTTTAAGTATAATTCAGTCATTTATTGGCTGAATTATCCATATGTGCAAATAATTTTTTTTTCTTGTAACCTGAAGAAAGAAGGAAATCCTTTCTGCCAGAATACTCCCCTCTTAAAGGCAGAACTTGTTACATTTTTTAATTCCACTTACCCATCACTCTATACCCTTACTTTTAATTTTTTTTTTTTTTTTTATAAATATATTTTTTAGTTAATTTTTTGTCCTTTTCTTTCTTTTAATCCTTTGTCTCAATTTCTTTCTTGTAACAATGTTACTAGGATACATGACTGTTTGCATGGGTGTCTGGAATTATCAGCTATGTAGAACATAAGAAATTTCAAACTACAGTACTGTGTCTGCATAGACAGGACCAGTTACTGTACCAGATTAAAGCTTGGAAACATCATCATCATCATCATCATCTCAGATTGTATGATAATTTTAAGTTAAATGTTAAAAAATACATCATTATAGTTGTGTGAATAGATATACAGTATATACTTATTTGTTAAGCCATTTGGACTTACAGACTTAACGAGTGACACTATTCGTGATGTCTTGTATTACTGATAATGCAAAACATTAAAAAATGTACTGAAACAGGTAACTATAGACATGCTCTAAAGTCTTTTTATTTATAATCCCAAACTATATATCTTCTGAAATTGATGGGCTAGTGCTTAAGGCAATTTACTTTTTTAATCTTAATGTAACTTGTGTGAAATTTAAGCTTTTCATATTGCTTTTCTGTAGGTGCGACCGAGAGTTATCAGTTTTGAAGAGCAAGTGGCGAGTATTAGACAGCACCTTGCTGACATCTACGAGCGAGAAGGCCAATGGAGAGAAGCTGCTGAGGTTTTAACGGGAATACCCTTAGAAACAGGGCAAAAGTAAGGAACTAACTATAGTGCCAGGGGGGTAGTCTGATTGTCCTAAAATAGTTTCTACAAGTAGCTGGAAAATCTTGTTGTTTGTGGCTGCGTTGTACCCCAACACACAATGTATCAGGTCATCCCATAAGTAATGTCATTTTTTACGATAGATTAAACTAGCCCTACTCGGTTTAAGCATAAATTTTCCGAAGGTTATATCTAAGAGGAGATCTATCGTGTTTCGCTACATACTTTACAGACCTTGACCAGTGAAGACGTGTGTTTTGCTTTATGTGAACCCCTCATAAACATGGTGGTATCAGAAGAGCATATCAGGCATATAATGCTTTACGAATTCAAAAAAGGGAATAGTGCTAGTGAAACAACGCGAAACATTCAGGACGTTTATGGCAACGATATTCTGCATGTGAGGAAATGTCAAAGATGGTTTCAAAATTTTAGGAATGGTGACTGCTGTTTGACAGATGCAGCACGCTCTGGACGCTCTGCTGAGTTTGATGATGACCTGCTGTTAGCCGCACTTGAAGAAGACTGTTCAACAACTGTCGAAGAATTGGCCCAGAAACTCAATTCATCCCCGTCCACCATCCATCGACATCTGCAAACAACTTGGGAAAGTGCCTAAGTTAGGAAAATGGGTGCCACATGAATTCTCGGTTGACACTCTGAGGGTGCGGGTAAACATTAGCACAGCTCTTCATTCCCGTGAACTCCAAGATCCGTTTTTGCACCGTTTAGTGACTGGTGATGAAAAGTGGATACTGTACCAGAATGTTAAGCGCCGTCGACAGTGGGTTTGTGCCCGAGAACCAGCGACACCACAGCCAAAACCAAATCTTCACCCTCGGAAGGTGTTGCTTAGTGTTTGGTGGGATAAAGGTGGTGTAATACACTTTGAAACCTTACCACACAACCAAACAATCACCGCTCAAGTCTACTGTCAACAACTGGATCGATTGAACACTGCACTAAAAGAAAAGAGACCTTATGATAATAAAAACCCACTCTAATAGACAGAGTTTATTTCCACAACAGTTTCGATGCCCACTGGCATCCTCTTCGGGTGGATACAGAAAAACGAATGAACCCGAAGAGGATGCCAGTGGGCATCGAAACTGTTGTGGAAATAAACTCTGTCTATTAGGGTGGGTTTTTATTATCATAGTGTGACTTTCATGTAGAAAAAGTGAAGTTTTTTTGCATTTATTAAAAGAGACCTTTGGTTAATCGGAAAGGAATCGTGTTCCACCACGACAACGCACGTCCTCATACCGCTCGGATCACTTCTGCAAAAATTGAGGAGCTTGGGTGGGAAAAGCTTCCACATCCTCCATATTCTCCAGACCTTGCGCCTTCAGATTATCATCTCTTCAGGAGTGCAAAACTATCTTGATGAGAAACAGTATACTTCTTTAGATGACCTGCACACCAGTCTTTGTACGTTTTTTGCCTCAAAACCGCCTGAATTTTATAAACATGGCATTGAAAAGCTTGTAGGACATTGGCAGAGTGTCATTGATTCCGATGGAAAATATATACTAGATTAAAAAGCTTCAGTTGAGTTTTTTTTTTGTCCTTCAGATTCCGATCTGAAAAACGACATTACTTATGGGATGACTTGATAGGTGCGTATCATGAATGCGAGAGAAAATTACTAGACTGATATTGAAAGTTTTTAATTTCCTTTTTAAATAAAAAGCTTTTGAGAACAAGTCTCTCTTAACTTAAAGTGGTTTACCCATTAGTTAATTGTGTGTTTGAACCAAACCATGTCATGTTATTAATATTTTAAGCTACTTACAGCCCATTAAACTGTGTTTTATACAGTCGGACTTGTTTAAAAATTTCAGGCAGTACACCGTCGACTATAAATTAGAAACTTACTTAAAAATCGCAAGATTGTACCTCGAAGATGACGATCCTGTGCAAGGCGAAGCTTATATTAATAGAGCGTCAATCTTGCAGGTACATTTTTCATTCTGATTAATTATTGGGAGTGTTTCATAGCTACTCAAATTCTAACTTAAGCGATACATAGCTAATAAATGAGTAATTTATTTGAATCACTTCCTGAAACTAGCTTGTAGTTAATTTTTTTTTTTTTGTGTAGTTGAATATATTTTTTTTAGACTTTGGTATCTTATTATAATAGGAAGTCTGTGTCCAAAAAGGTAGTAGTAGATAACCCCAGAAACTTGTTTGATTCTTCGCAGGCGGAATCTAAGAATGAACAGCTCCAAATATATTACAAGGTGTGCTATGCCAGAGTTCTAGACTATAAAAGAAAGTTCATAGAGGCGGCGCAACGCTACAACGAGTTGTCTTATAAACCAATTATTCACGAAGATGAAAGAATGGAGGCCTTGAAAAAAGCCTTAATTTGTACAGTGTTGGCATCAGCAGGTACTGGTTATTAAGATTTGTACCTGGTTAGGTGGCACTTGGTACCACACTTTAATATTTAAAGTCGAGAAAAAACCTGAAATTGTCTTTGAAATTCGTATTGACCGAGGTTGTTTCTGATTTAATCCTTTTCTGCATACTTCTCTATCTCAATATTGAATAAAGTCGTGTGAAGTTAGCCACAATTAAAATAGGTAAAAGTGGACGCTATGCAACTGAGGATTAATTTCTTTTCAATCCCTCGTTCCTGAAGATATTTTAAGTGTTAGATCGATGAAGCCTTTAGTATTTGAATAAATTTTAGTTTTAGTTCCTTTGGGTGCACCTTAGTGGTTGGGAAAAATTGAAAGTACTTTACCGTTACTTAATTAGGTATAATAACAAATTAAAACCGTCTTTGTTTTAGGTCAGCAGAGGTCTCGAACCCTTGGTACTCTGTTCAAGGATGAAAGGTGTCAGAATTTACCGTGTTACAATATTTTAGAGAAGATGCATCTCGACAGAATCATTAAACACGACGAATTGACTGAGTTCGCCTCTATGTTGCAGCCTCACCAAAGAGCTAATATAGCCGATGGTCAGTCTGGCCGTTGAATGCGATGTTTTCTTTACCTTGTGTTGCTTAGAAAAGTCTGGTAAATTTCTCGTATCTTTAATAGAATATTCCATTCTTTAAACGGAATAATATTTAATCCGTGACATTTTGCAGCTTTTATACACTTTGGGGAAGTATTCCACTATACATTACAGTAATCATTAATTTTGCCAAGGGAAACTGATTAACAGACAAAATGTGAAATGTTAATTTGATATATGCCTTTACTCGAGGTAGAAAAAGTTGTTGAATCACCTGTGATTCAGAAGAGTAAAATAGGAGTAGGAGTAGGAGTTGATGATTAGACAAAATTAGTGGATAAGAGTTTTGAATTTTAAATTGAGACAAATTTGTATAACAGTGCCTCATCAAATATAATACAAAGAAGTAAAAAGTCGAATTCGTGTCCCACATTGATTTATTGTTGATTTATTGATGTAGTCATGAGAATTATTAATTACGTCCATGACCAAAATAATTTGAGGGGCTATACTGGGTTGCACTTTGTCTTCGTCGTCCGTCCGATAACTTTTGAACTGCTCAACATAAATTGACGGAACTTCACAGAAATATGTATTATTAAAGGACGAAGTGTCATGAGCAAAAATCAGGTTCCTACATCAAATATAAAGGTCACAAATGGAGGTACACGCCATAACTTTTGAATCATTCAGTATAAACTGATGAAACTTCGCACACATATGGATCATCACGAGACGATGTGTCGCGAGCAAGACAGGTTCCGACATGGTTGTTGTTGAAATATAAGTTCATTGATTCTTGAGAAACGTTTTCATTCCAACTCAAAAAAAAAAAATCACAGTACTGTATATAAATTCCATAATTAGACGTATCACAATTTTTAGTAAAGAAAAACCTTTGAATAATAAGAAACGAAATGGCAGTAAAGTGGGAAACTAGGAGCTAGTGGGACTTGAACCTTCGTCATCATATGGTTTCAGAGTTAGCCCGCATACCGACCACGTTATCCAGAACTTGGTAAATATTTACATGCTTTGTAAAGGTGACTTGAATGGGGAACATGGTGAAACCGCGTAAATATTGGCCTCGCCCGAACGAACCTTTTTAAGGGGGGCGTTCTGGATGGCATAATCTGTATAGGGGCGCTGACTATGAAGCCAGGCGACGCGGGTTCAAGCTCCACTCGCTCCTAGTTTCGCCACTTCATTCTCTCTTCAATTTACACCGTTTTTAAGTGTGGTTATTGCGCTTATTGAGCATTTTTTATAAAACTTTATTTATTTGAAACGTACTTTTGTTTCTAAAGTCGCGCAACACTGTTTATTTAATGTACATTGGGTTGCGCTACTTTAGAAGCACCCTGTATTTGTTTCGTGAGACCTTTTGAAATGTTCAGTATTTGTGACTACTTTGCTTCAGTTAAGGGATCGACCCTAGGCTACGTAACGATGGGGGCTTGGATTTTGTGTTTGAAAGCGAGGTCTTGGGATTCGATGTCATTGTAAATGAAGGACTTCTAATAAAAACTTGTAGAAATTTAATCGTCGTGTAAAGGATACTTAAATAGGAGTGTAAAGGTTCCATGGTAAGATTGATGGAATGAATTAACGTGTTTATCGCACGTTAACTTTAAAAAAAGAAAAACGGTGTTAATGGAGCATATATAGCCTTCAAATTAGAGATGAAATTTACGGTGAAATTTCAATCAATCAATCAATGTTGAAGTAAATTTTATTGTTTAGTACATAATGTTATTACATGATAGTGTAATACGATTTATCTCCTACAGGATCCACAATTTTGGACCGGGCGGTGACAGAGCACAACTTGCTGGCAGCTAGCAAGTTGTACAACAATATTACCTTCAACGAGTTGGGTACTCTTCTGCAGATAACGCCGGCGAGTGCTGAAAAAATCGCGAGCCAAATGATTACGGAAGGCAGAATGAAAGGATATATCGACCAGGTACTCATTTTGAAAGTAGTCCTAGTCTAAAACCGTTACCCGCAACGAGTGTCTTGGGGGCCCCGTTTACAAGGGGGGCTTGGCATCAGAGGCAGCCCAGCCGTGAAAATGGGGTTTTACAATCATGGTATGAATTGCGGGGTATTATGGCACGTGCCAATTAGTAGTAAAGAGTAATGGTAAAAAAAAAGGGGGCGGGGGCGACATCCACTAAGTTCATTTCCCAACAACGTAAGAGTGAGTGTACCCCGAGGGTCACCTGAGCCAGAGCGGAACGTAGTAAGTAGCCATCTTAACTCCACTTGATGGCAGTGGCCGAGAGCGAACCAGCGCCACGCCGCTTGGTATCCGCCACCAGCGAGCTACCAGGCGCCCAGTAATGTCTATCGGATTACATATTAACCTCAAAATTTTACGTTTAATGAAAGTACTTTTGGTAACTTTAATAAATTTGAGATTGAGTAATAAATTTTTAAAAAATTAAAATGACTTTTTTAAGACTTGTTTTTTGTTAGTTGACTTTTTAATTTCGATATTTGATTTATGCAATGCAAGTTGAATTTTGACTTTACTTTGACTGATAATGAATTTTTATTTATTTTGATCTTGAATCTGGATTTTGACTTTGACATTAGGCTACGCGAGTATAATACATTTCAACTTTTAACTGAAATAATTTTAGATTCAACATTCAAAACTTGGAAGTTAAAATTTGAAGTACAATTTCTGACTTTTAATAATTTGCCATTGTGTTGGTCTTAACCCGCTTTTCTCGTTATTAAATATTAAGTCTTATATTGAAGGACTTTTGTCGAATGTTTTGCGTCCGAAAGATCTCCGTTTCAGTAATTTTGCCTCTCATTACGTCGTTCTGAAAGAGGTCTTTTAAGAACGGTTGTAGGACCTATTCACTCTTGCTAGGTTAGGTTGAGAGAGGTGTTGGTAGGGATTTTTATTGTTCATTCGGATGTTGGTTTACATTGTGACCGCTTCTCGTTAGATCAACGAGGCTAAGGGATTTTGGGTCTGTTCGGTAAATGAATAGGGAACCGTCTTCCTCGCTCAGATGATTTAGTTAGTCGTCGATGGTTGGGATCTTACGTAAAGTTGTAGGTCCCTGACTCCCCTTCGTTACACGACTTTTTCTGTAACGATTGAGGTTAAATAACCCCCAAAAAACATTATTTATCCTTCGGATGTATGTCGAGTGAAAGCAACGTTTTCTTCGCATTTTCAGATCGACGGAATCCTCTATTTCGAAGGAAGGGAAGCCCTTCCCCAGTGGGACAAACAGATCCAATCTTTGTGCTTCCAGGTAAACACCATCATCGAATGCATCCATACTGCTCACCCAGATTGGGTGGCTAAAGTCATGGACGAGCAAATGGTTCAGTAGCGGATTCTACCCGCCCGCAAACGGTTCAATAATGGATTTAGTCCGAAGCGATTTCTGGAATCGGCGATTATCATCTTTCTGATCGGTATCACTTTTACGATCAGTTCAGTGACTGTAGTGGATTTTCCGAGTATGAAAATACATGAAAGAGATCATATTGATTCCCTAGAAAGAAAGTCGTATCAGGATATAATTAGTAGTAGTTTTTTAAGAATTTAATACATCAAACGTAATTCTGTGTTAAAAAATTATTTCGAAATTGGAAACAAAATCTTTACAAAATAACTCGTTTGATACTAAATATAGCAACCAACTGAGTGATTCAGTTTTATTTAATATTTATGATAACGTTTCTTTTGATAATAAAATATTATTGAGAATTTTATTATTTCAATTCTTTTTAAATTGTAAAATTATATACAATGTCAATGTTTTTGGACATTAAAGTCTGAGCGTCCAGTCGGATTTTAAACTAGATTTTTAATTATTTTCATTGGTTTTCCCTATTGGTTTTCTTCCGTGGAAGGTCACACACACACACACACACACACACACACACGTTCATCAGCACTGATTACATACAGGATTTCAAAAGTAATTTTTTAAGCGAAATAATCGGTGTACATCTAAATATAGCGATAGAACTCAAGACCTGCCTGTTCCTACTTAGTTATTTTCATTTTATTCTTCGTCCGGTGGTTGTCTCCCCGAGCAACTGATACAATGAAAAAAATGGACATTCGTCCAAGAGCGATAATCTCGAGGGAGGCAATTCTCAAATCGATCCACATCCATTTCCACTAGGATTTTTCCACGTTAACTTTTTATTTCATACAAAATACCCCCTCGGCACACTACTGCGTCACACGCCTCTTATTTTGCCCCTTTCCAAAACTAGGAAATTACCCAAATTTGAATTCTTTCTTCCAGTATTTCTAACTTTCGGTCCTCGAGTGGGAGCGAAACTGACTGCAAATGTAATTTTGGACTTATTTAAAAACACACACACACACACACAATTTTTTTCGTCGTCATTGTTGTATACTTTTATGAAAAATACCTTGAATTAGAAAGGTACCATTGTCGAAAGCTTTTGTAATTACTGAACTGCGCAAATGTTTGTGTTAGTTGAATAATTTTTTTTAAAGTTTGTTTCATAATATGTGGACTTGGGATTTCTTTCAGTTAATATATGTTCAGAAGTAAAGTACGTTATATTGCAAAAGTACCATTTCAATTATGGCATATTTGTAAAACCTTTATACACTACATTCCAAATTATTAAGCAAATTACATTTTCTTCAATGTTTTCATAAGTTTTCCCCGATTTCAATGAAATTTGTAGCAAATAATCACTGTATATAGCAGCATTGATGGTATTCATTTCGATAAAATATTTTGATAATTAAAATAATTATCTCATTTTATTGAAAAATATGTAAAATATTGTGGTCCGAATTATTAAGCAAGTATTCTATTTACGGATCTAAATGGCGAAAATGGGTAAGAAGAACGATTTAACACTAACTGAGAAAAGAAATATAGTCAAGTTACTCGCTGAAAATATAAAATCTATTGAAATTGCGAAGCAGTTTGGCAGAGCTTATCGAACTGTAAACAAGTTTGTAGCGGAGGGTACCAAACTGAGGCAGCGAGGTGATAAAGGAGCTATAAGAAAAGTAACAAGGCGGCAGATATCTATAATCAAGCTCAAATTGCAAAGCATCCATTGTCCTCAAGTAAAGAGGTTTTTGAGCAGGCTGGCATACATAACACTGGTCAACACTCATTTTATTGCCAATCATATTAGAGTGATTTTGGGGTAACTTTGTGGTGCTGATTCCGAATATGACATCGGTTTTGCTAG
Source organism: Bathynomus jamesi (assembly GCA_023014485.1). Taxonomy (NCBI): domain Eukaryota; kingdom Metazoa; phylum Arthropoda; class Malacostraca; order Isopoda; family Cirolanidae; genus Bathynomus; species Bathynomus jamesi. The sequence goes on along the minus strand of JAJOZX010007277.1, from coordinate 118,608 downwards.
ATTGGCTCTAATTTATGAGATAATTGGTACCCCATTGAAACACGTAAAAATGCAAAAAATTTAATGTTCTGGCGGAGCCTACTTACAAATCGCATTGAAATTGTCTCAAATCATACAAAAGTAAACACACGGCATACATAATGGCATTTTATTCGGTCTCACCATCTAGAATGTTCCGGTAGTTTCCCATATGCACGCGTTATGGTTACGTTTCCTATTAATTGAGGGTATTCATTATCTCAAGAACTAGAGCCAAATCGGAAAAACTACTTTCATTTTGGAATTCAGCAACCCTAAAATACCCTAAATTCGTACGAATTTCCTTGGCAACGAAAAAAAAATTTTTTTTGTTGACCTGTGTAATGTACCAAGAACATCTCGATGTGGAATCCTCCAAACAATTGGCAAGACGTGTAAACCTACGATTCAGTCACCATTAATACCCAGGTACAAAAAGCAGCGTGTTGAATGGGCGCGTCAGTACGTGAAAACAGATTTTAATACTGTATTGTTCACCGATGAATGAAAAGCAACCCTTGAGGGACTTGATGTTTGGTCAAGAAGATGGATTGCTGAGAGCCAATGTCTACCATCGAGATTAAGACGCCAACAAGGTGGAGGTAGTGTCATGTCTTTGGCAGGATTGATAGGCAATGAAGTAGCTGTCCCATACAGAGTGCCTGATGGTGTAAAAATGAATGCCCAGTCTTACACACACTTTCTAAAAGAAAACCTCATTCCATGGTAGAGATTGACCCTCAGCAATCCATCTTCTTGACCAACCATCAGATGCCTCAAGGGTTGCTCTTCATTCATCGGTTAACAATACAGTATTAAAATCTGTTTTCACGTACTGACGCGCCCATTCAACACGCTGCTTCTTGTACCTGGGTGTTAATGGTGACTGAATCGTAGGTTTACACGTCTTGCCAATTGTTTGGAGGATTCCACATCGAGATGTTCTTGGTACATTATGTATACCAGTCTGCTCAAAAACTTCTTTACTTGAGGACAATGGATGCTTTGCAATTTGCGCTTGATTACAGATATCTGCCGCCTTGTCACTTTTCTTATAGCTCCTTTATCACTTCGCTGCCTCAGTTTGGTACCTTCCGCTACAAACTTGTTTACAGTTCGATAAGCTCTGCCAAACTGCTTCGCAATTTCAATGGATTTTTTTTCAGCGAGTAACTTGACTATATTTCTTTTCTCAGTTAGTGTTAAATTATTATTCTTACCCATTTTCGCCATTTAGATCCATAAATAGAATACTTGCTTAACAATTTGGAACATCATATTTTACATATTTTTCAATAAAAAGAGATAATTATTTTAATTATCAAAATATTTTATCGAAATGAATACCATCAGTGCTGCTATATATAGTAATTATTTGCTATAAATTTCATTGAAATCGATGAAGAACTTTTGAAAACATTGGAGAAAATGTAATCTGCTTAATAATTTGGAACGCAGTGTAATTAGCAGTAAAAGTGAAAATATTTTTTTAATTGAAATTGCGATTTCATGCATTTTAAGTAAACTTTTTATAAATAATTATTTTTTCATTCTTACGTGTTGATTTTGGGATTGGACTTTGAACTACATATTTTGAAAGCTTTATTACGTTTCTGTAATTGTAAGGAGTGTGTGTGTCGTGGGGGGAGGTGTTCGATCAGTAATGTGACGAAATCTCCGTGTCCATTCAATTGGATTCTTTCTCCCAGGCCACCGATTGTTAAATTTTTCGTTAAAAGCGAAAATGTGTTGCTTCAGATGTGAATAATGAATAATAGTAAATGACACGTATTTACCAAAAAAAAAAAAGAAGATATAGCAAGTGCCTTAAAAGGAATGGAGCCTGGCATCCCCTCCCGTTAGTGACCTTTAACTAAAAGAAGACGGTGAAATGAAGTCGTGTGTAAGATATCCTGCTTACGTAATAGTCATTTAAATGTTTAGGAAAGTACTCTCGAAATATCGCACTGCTAAATGGTGTGCCCTTAATTCATCACTGTTCTAAACCAAATGGCCCGCTATGGGACATATAGCTGCCATAACTCCGGACTGGACGGGAGAACTCCCGATTTTGCATCTATTTTGGCGAATATTCCCGATCTCCCGACTGACAGGCGAAATCTCCCGCCAGACACCCGTTTCCAACATTTTCAGAACATTATATAACATTTTTAAGTATATTTTAAGAAACCAATATTTTAGCTCAACTATACAATAAAGTGACTCATAAATTATCTGAAAATTATCATTTCAACATTCATCACTTATCCAATTTTTAATCAAAGCTAAGTGTCTTCCGCGACATTAAAAACTGCTTTATATTGATGGTGGATGACCACAAGTATCTCCCGCCTAGCTATACCTCTAAAAAGGAGATCTCCCTCTTAGAAATAAAATCCTTGTGGCAGCTGTGGGGGCAGAAAAACTCCCCTTTATCGTAAGATGCATCCGAAATATTCAACAAATCATTAGGTAGAAGATCTCCTCCATTAGTCAGTGGCTGGTCAAACGAAAGTGCAACTTTCATTTTGGCTAAAAAGCTATTTTTCGACACTTATTCGGGCGAGGTGAGAGATCTTGAGAATTAATTTCTTTTAATATTAATGAACGATTAAACTCGTTTGGACGAATGTTCGTGTAACGGAATAAATGTGAAATGCAAAATCAACGTTCTTTAATTTATACAATATGTTGTAATGCTATATTTATCCCTTGTTTTGGTCAGTTTTCACTGTTCGTACGGAACAGTTTTCATGAAAACCATGCAGCGTAAATATGAAATAAAATTTAATCTATTTATATATTAATATTTAATTCGGACCACGCATATATATATATATATATATATATATATATATATATATATATATATATATATAAAGGAAGAAAGCTTATATAAAATAGATTGAAAGTTATATGAATATGAAAAATGGAGTCAATCACACAGTTACCTTCGACTCCATAAAGCAAAGTTTAGTGCGCAGTTTGAATATTATTATTATGTTTTTGCCACAAACTGTTTAATTAACTTTAGTTCTATCGAAGGTAATATTCATTGCAGAGAAAATCCCTCGAGTATTAAAGTGATTTCAAACAAAATAAATTGAACCAAAAAAAATCCACTTGTAATATCATAAATGCGTATACTATATATATATATATATATATATTATATATATATATTATATATATATATACAGGGTGTTTGAAAACTTTCTGTACAAATTGTAATGGGGGATAGGCAACACCAAGACAAACCCTTTTCGTCTATAAGTGTATGTCCACTGACGTCACCATTCGGCGCGAGCGGGCGCCACTGCAATTGGCTAAAAGGTGAAGTGGGCTAGACTCGCGCTTGCCGCGGGCATTCTTAAATCGGACGTAGTACGCGTAACATGGAGCGCTTCACGACTGCTGAGATGACTGACATGCATATGGTGTATGGGGCTGCCAATGGAAACGGAAGAGCTGCTGTGAGGTTGTACCGACAGCGCTTCCCAAACAGACGTGTGCCAAACCACCAAACGTTTGCGCATTTGCATCGGCGACTGCGAGAAACTGGAACATTCCATGCAAACATGCATGACACTGGTCGGGAGAGAAACGTGCGCACTCCTGACATGGAAGAAGAAATCCTACGGCGATTTGAGGACAATCCAAGCGCAAGCACGCGAGGTGTTGCACGTATCCTCGGTGTGAACCACGACCTGGTCTGGAGAGTGTTGCACGAGCAGCAGTTACATCCGTTTCATCGTCAGAGAGTCCAGGCATTACAACCTCGGGATTACCCTCTTCGTGTGGAATTCGCACGCTGGTTTCTGCAGCAGACAGCGGTGCAGCCTAACCTAATTTTCCGGCTTATGTGCTGTTCTCAGATGAGGCCTGTTTCACACGTGAGTGTGTGTTTAACATGCACAATTCTCACGTGTGGGCGCACGCAAATCCACATGCTACACGGGTTTGTAATGCCTGGACTCTCTGACGATGAAACGGATGTAACTGCTGCTGCTCGTGCAACACTCTTCAGACCAGGTCGTGGTTCACACCGAGGATACGTGCAACACCTCGCGTGCTTGCGCTTGGATTGTCCTCAAATCGCCGTAGGATTTCTTCTTCCATGTCAGGAGTGCGCACTTTTCTCTCCCGACCAGTGTCATGCATGTTTGCATGGAATGTTCCAGTTTCTCGCAGTCGCCGATGCAAATGCGCAAACGTTTGGTGGTTTGGCACACGTCTGTTTGGGAAGCGCTGACGGTACAACCTCACAGCAGCTCTTCCGTTTCCATTGGCAGCCCCATACACCATATGCATGTCAGCCATCTCAGCAGTCGTGAAGCGCTCCATGTTACGCGTACTACGTCCGATTTAAGAATGCCCGCGGCAAGGGCGAGTCTAGCCCACTTCACCTTTTAGCCAATTGCAGCGGCGCCCTCTCGCGCCGAATGGTGACGTCAGCGGACATACACTTATAGACGAAAAGGGTTTGTCTTGGTGTTGCCTATCCCCCATTACAATTTGTACAGAAAGTTTTCAAACACCCTGTGTATATATATGTATATATAATAATTTTTTCTCTCTCTCTCTCTCTCTCTCTCTCTCTCTCTCTCTCTCTGTTCCACCTCTAGCTCCAAATCCCGGAAATAAAACGATAAGCAGAACGGGTGATAAAGATGAATCGATGCCCTCTGTTTAAATTCGGAATGTCTTTGATAAAGTTCCCTTATAAAAGACTAATAAATAACGATATCTTCGGATGGAGAGTGATAACGCATCCTTAAAAGCGGAAAAGGATGGTTTTTGTAGGTTTTCAGTATTTTAAAAATCGTCAAATTGAGTTCACTGTTTTAAAATTCAAAGAGGAGCTTTGCAAAAGTCTTTAAAATTTTAATAAGGCAGTCAATGCATGTCAAAGAATTTCCAAATTCAGTGAACAGGAAGAGAGCCAAAATAACTAGTTTCGTCACAAAATGTATGAAAAATTAATGTTACAGAATTTTTCTGTTCTTTCTTTACAGTTTTCGCTGTTTCCCGACAAAAAATCTGACACCTAAATCATTAAAACTGGTTTTAATTTGCCGTCATTTGATTTACCCAACCTAATCTAACTACTTTCCGAACGTGCACAAAGTTAACGTATCACTTTTAAAGGACCTTTACCCATTTCGTCGACGAGCAAAAACATCGATACTCTTTAAAAAAAACTACTTCACTTAACCTATCCTATGCTAACCTAATTTAACCTAACCTTACTTAATCCAATTCACAATACCTTGTCGATTTTACGTCACGTCGATCAGATGTCTTTATAGCCGCTTTCAAATCGTCATATGTTTTCAAAGTTAATATCAAAACAATTTGATACTTTTCATTTATTAAACGCCATTTATTTTTTACTAAATATGTAACTGTAAATTTTTTGCATTTTTTATCTTAATAATAATATTATTGTTAATGTTAATATTAATATTACTTGCCATTTTCACTTCTTTTATGTAATAAAATGAATCCCATTAATTTTGCCTAAAAAGCTTCCATGCTTCCAACGGCATATTCCGATTAGAATACTGTGAATATATTAATGCCATATCAAATATCTAAATTGTACAGAAAAAAAAGATTGAAAAATATTGTAAAATTCTGTCAATTGTATTCTTTTTTTGAATAAAGATTTTAAATAAAAGATTTCAATGAAAGATTTAAACAAAGCAAATCTTTGATATAATCTTTGATGGTTTCCTTCAAAAGACTGAAATGAGACCCTACATTTTTTCCCCTCCCCCCAACTCCCCACCCCAAATTTGCCTCAAATTCTATAGGAAGTGCACCCACCCTTTTCGAGGTATCTTTTGATTACAAAGAAGGGAACTTCCAGTCTTTTCGATAACATTTAACATTTTATGATACTGTATTTTCGGATAAAGAGACATATTATCTTTATAGCAATTTTTCATGAGTTCATTTCAAAACTTAAGTATTTCTTAAACGCCTTTTAATTTCTGTGTGTGTATATATATATAAAGGCCCGACAAGGGACCTCCTTAACACTGAAGGAAAATAGCTTGGTTGTCAGGGGGCCAAGACTTTTTAACCAGCTTGCAAAGGACCTCAGAAACGTTACAGGGGTCAAAGTTGAAGTCTTCAAGAGAAGACGAGATGCCTGGCTCAGGACGATACCAGATGAGCCGGGTGTGCCTGGCTATGTACGGTGGAGAGCGCAAGAAAGCAACTCGCTCCTCCACCAAGCCAGACCAAGAGGCAGGGCCACCAGCTTGACCTTTGTGTGAAGAGAGACCAACGCACGGAACAGCATCGAGGTTAACGCGGTGTGTGTATATATATATATACGCACGGAACAGCATCGAGGTTAACGCGGTGTGTATATATATATATATATTTAAAATAACAAAGATTGGCGCATGCGCAATTCAAGATCAAAATAAATTATAAAATATATATTTTTTTAAATCTAATCCCCAAATAATCTCAACGTACGTTTTACACAAAGAGATAAATTGAGTAAAAAAAAAATATTATTAATTAATAATTTAGAATTTATTCAGTTATATGGAATGAAAACATTTGATAAGTTACAACAATGGAAGCACTTCATGGCACGGCAGAGAGGAAAGGGTGCCACCGCGGATCTGTATTTTCCAACCACCTGATGAGGAAAAAAAAAAACTTCCCAAGAAACGAACTGATTTTTCATTAAACATCTCTCTCTCTCTCTCTCTCTCTCTCCTTTTATATACATATAAAAGGGGTATATATATATATATATATATATATATATATATACTTTTCAAATGTTACGTGCGATGATTCCTCATTTCACGAAAGTCAAGCTTGTCGCCCCTCCCTTCCCCCTCCCTCGCCCCGCCTTCATATATACAGTATATATATATATGTTATAATGTTATAATGTTTCAGACCAACAAAGACCCTACCTAGGATCCACTCATGGCTGGTCTACCTAACTGTGTTCGAAATTGTGTATTATATATATATATATATATATATATATATATATATATATATATATATATATATATTAGGCTTAAATACTGAATAATTTTGAAGGTAATTAATCACGTTTAATCATTTTAAAATGTTTTCAATGATTTCCTTTTAATCTTGATGAAGCATCGAGTAAATAATTTACATTTACATGTTGAAAATTGGTTTAATAAGTTTGTCGGAAAGGATTTTTACGTTTTTAAAAGTTTACAAATAACAAACCTTCATTAATATATAGGTTTTTAATAGGAAGGAGAGGCCAAGGACGAACACCGGCAAAAATTCTTCCTTCTCCCATAGAACGAGAAAGAGATAGCCGAAATCAAGGTCCAGAGTTTACGATGCCTGTACACTCTGCGTTTGAAAGATTGGAGGTCAGAGACAGGGGGAAAGATGGATTGAGGAAGATTGTTCCAAAGTTTACCGGTTGAGTAGATGAAAGACTGAAAATACCAATTAACCCTTGCGTTGGAGAGTTGGACAGAAAAGGAATGAGAATGTGTCGAAGTCTGGTATTGCGTTAGAGAGTTAGAGAGTTCAGAAGAGCAGTGTCCCTTATAATTAATAGAGATACTGGAGAGAGAGTGAGGCAACATTGCGGCGAAGACAGAGGGATTGAAGACAGTCCGTTAAAGGCGAGGAATTGATGAGATGAAAAGCCTTGGTAACCTTGGTTTTGTTTACGCCCGAATTGTTCATTCTAACCAAGGTCAAACTTCTTGTCCCATCTTAGACCTACAGCTTAACGGGAAATCCGAACTACAACCACCTACCAACCAATTTTTTTGTATGGAAGGATATATATATATATATATATATATATATATATATATATAGGGTGTTCCATAACATGTGGGACGCACTTTCAGGATGGATTCAGGACCTGAAAACAATGAAAAAAGTCTATATAAAACATATGCCCGAAATCGCTTTGTTTCCGAGTTACAGCCTGTTTTGCGTTCCAGCAATTCTTTCCGCAAACTGTTTACAAACACTGTTTGCCGACAATGTTTATGAGTGTGTACGAGACTTAGTTCATGTATGGCCTTGCTGATTGTAATGTTTCATACACTCTAGGACATGTTTTAATATCGTTGAGTGTAATATCGTTGAGTGTAGAGCCATCAGTTAGTCAGAGGTGCATCGCGGTGTTTCACTGTTCTATTCGTAACTTCTTACTGTGAATAAGTGCAGTACAGTGAAAAAAAAACTTAAAAGTTTTTGTGCTATTCAGTTGATAGTGTGCCTTTGAAGTGAGAATGGAGCTTATTCAAACAGAGAAATGGCAGACATTCATCTTATGTATGGACTTGGCGAGGAGTGTAATGCGGCCGCAGCAAGACGTCTGTATGCGGAAAGGTTTCCGAATCGCCGTCTGTCAGATAAGAAGAACTTTCAGAGAATAGACGAGCGTCTTGTGATACAGGATCATTCAACGAGCGAGTTTCAGATGGTGGTAGACCAATCAGCGCCAGAACTGTTGAGTTGGGGGAGGGGTACTGAATCACGTGGAGGAACATCCTGGTGTCAGCACCCGAAGGATAGCAGCAGTAGAGGGTGTAAGATACACAACGTGTGGAGAATTTTACATGAACAACAGCTTTACCCATATCACATTCAGCGAGTATAAGGCCTTACTGAAGCTGATTTCCCACCACGAGAGGCTTTTTGTACTTGGTTACTTCAACAGTGTGCTCGTGATCTTCTTTTACTACTCCCTGTTGTTTTCTGATGAGGCTGCCTTCACAAGAAATGGGCTGATCAATTTTCAACACTCATCACTGGGCCGAAGAGAATCCGCATGCCATCATCCAGTCAAGGCACCAACAACAATTTAGTATGAATGTATGGACAGGACTTATTGCCGACAACTTAATCGGTCCTTTTGTTTTGCCTGGAAGATTAACAGGAGAATCGTATTCCAATTTTAAGGAATGATTTAAGCGATTTACTAGATGAAGTTCCTCTTGTTGTCCGACGTCCGTATGCGGTTTATGCATGACGGCGCTCCGCCTCATTTTAGTCGAGTAGCAGAGACTATTTGGATGACCATTTCCTTGATAAATGGATAGGCCGTGGAGGACCCATTGCGTGGCCTGCCCGTTACCCGGACCTGAATCCACTCGATTTTTTACCTGTCGGATCATCTGAAATCCATCGTTTACGTGACACCCATTGACAACGTTGAAATGCTTCGCCAACGTGTAGAACAAGGATGCCATAAAATCCGAGCAATACCTGGAATGTTTGAACGCGTCAGGCAGTCTATGACGAGGTGTGTTCAGGCTTGTATTCAAGCGCAAGGCGGTCATTTTGAGCACTTCCTTTAAAGGTAAGGCGGATACTTGCTAGAACACATAACGGGCTTTAACTCGGAAACAAAGCGATTTCGGGCATATGTTTATATTAAGTTTTTCAATTTTCAGGTCCTGAATCCATCCTGAAAGTGTGCTCTATATATATATATATACATACATACATACATACAGGGTGTCTGAGAAGTTTCTACCCAGTGGGAATTACACTAATTACTTAATTAATTTCATTATATTAATATACTTTGAACTGGATAAGGAACATTTCGACATGTCAATATACAGTATATATAATTATATACATATATATATATATTTTTTAATTGGGGTTGTTTAACCTCCTTCGCAACATCTAAGGTCATATGACGGAGGGGACCTACAGCTTTACGTGGGATCCGAACCACGGGTCGCTACATAATCTGGTCGCAGAGGACGGTCTCCCATCCAACTACTACCCAGACCCAATGTCGCTTAACTTCGCTGATCTCCGAGAAGCGTGTTTACGACATCGGCCACTACGTAGCCCATATATATATATATATATATTATACTTGTGTGTCTGTGCGTATGTGCGGAAAGAAGAGGTATTCAAGTTGGTCAATCCGCCTTATCAGTGATAGCCACTTTGGTGATGAGGCCAATTTCCCGATGGTCTGAAAATAAATACTCTTTCCAGTGTAAATCTCTCCTTAAGTGGGCGGGTTTTTTCGCGTAGTGACAGAAGACCCATTATTGGATTGATCGTCACAGAAACAAAAAGTAATTTACCATCTTACTATCAGAGATACGTAAGATACATGAATATCGTCGATATCCAAGATACATTTTTGTAAAAGAAGCAAAGTACACGATACATATCTACGATACTTTTTTGAGACCCGATATTTTATCCGTCATTCATTGTAGTGTATAATTTGTTTAATGTTTTAATATGAAATAAACGTCAAGTAAAATAAGTTACAGACCTTTACTGTACTGTAAACTGAACTGTAAGTGCTTCTAAGTATTAAAATTTGTTCTATTATTTTGTCATCGAATAAAAATAGAATTTAAGCGCTAAAATACTCTCTGTGAATTTAAACAAAAAATGTTTTTTGGATATTGGAAATAATACTGAAATACTGTTCATAATACTGAACATAAAGTACTTTGTTCATTTTTATGAGATCCAGTTTTGTTAAAAGTGAACTGAATAAATATTACTTGAACATAAATTTGGTTTAGATTAAACAAATAAAATATGTATACTTGGAAGTGGGCTCGAGTTCATTGGGAAAATTTGTAAATGATAATCCCAAATAAATATAATTTTATTATATGTTTAAAGTAAATCAAATTTATTTTCAAGTAACGCCATTTAGTTAGTTTAGTTTTAACAAAACTGCGCGTTATAATAATACTGAACAGAGCATAAAAACTTTTGCTGAGTGTACAAGTGTTAAAAAATTGAACGTGGATCGCGCAAACGAATGTTACTCGTGAGGTGACCCTGAAATTGTTTCTACCTTTACCAACCTCTTCACATTAAGAATCTTTTAACCCTTTAACACCCTGTAATCTGTACACCTTTATTGATTTCGTTCTGGCTAACGACAGACAGTTTTATTCATTCGCAATTAGAGATGTACCGACTAATCGGTAAATAGTCGGTAATCGACAGTCCGCCTATTCATCCGACTATCCGTAGTCGGCTATTATCTGCCGACTAGTCGACTTAGTTACTAAATGTTTGCTAAATATCTAATTTATTATTATCATTATTAACAGTTAAGTACAAAACATAACCCATTTTATTTAAGTTTCCTTTTGAAATAATTTAAACACAATTTTCTATGATGTTAGACTAAAAGAAAATGGACCCAATGGTTAAGGTATGTGGTAATGTCGAGGTGTACTGGTGACTCAAAAAATGAAATAGTATTATTTATTGGTTGCTCATTTTGGCTTGCATATGTCGATAATTACACATACCCAATAATTCAAATTTATTAGTTGTTCTCTTACAATTATATAATATATATATATATATATAATATATATATATATATTATATATATGGTAGAGGCGGGGCCACCAGCTTGACCTCCGTGTGAAGAGAGACCAACGCACGAAACAACATAAGGTTCATAAAGTATATATATATATATATATGTTTGCAAATGAGAAATAGTACATCTAATATGAGCTACAAATACAAATATTTTCAAACTTTAAGTCCTAATTAGGCCAAGTTAGGTAAGCTTTAACTTCTCAAGCTTCCCTTAAACCTTTGACACACATAATCCTCTAAACTGTAACATATATTATCTTAGGAATTTGCTTAACTTTCACGTATTAACAAATTTTATATCCTTTTTTTACTTTCCAGATCTATTAAAATAATAGCATGCCATAAGTTATATAGAACAATGAATTAAATTGAATTTGAAATATTTCATTTCGAGATAGGCCCTATAGCTAAGTCCTTCAGGACTTTAGTTTGAAATAATTAGGCATACTATTTCAGACTAAAGTAGTCTAACTTTATTCAGTACCGTAGTCGTAGTAAATGACTATAACAATAGTCATAGTAAAACACTAGGACAAATAATATTCTGTTATGGTGAAATGACTGTTGTCGCCATTGAGGCATGCATTAAATTTATATGAAACATATACCAAGAGCCGTAAATTGCATAAGCATTAAAGATATGTTTAAATAGAAATTAATAAGTATGTAGCAGCCATGAAATTAAAATACTTTTGTCTGTAAACCTAAGTAAGAATGAGTTCTTATAGTCGGCCGACCTTTGAAAGCCGACTAGTCGGCAGTCGGAAGTCGGTACATCTCTATTCACAAACCACTTGGATATTTGAAGGGTTAAAAAATCGTTTCTTAACCAGAATTAAGGGAAACTAAGCTAGAACCTACGAATACAATCAAAGGTAGTGTCGATGAGTGTAAAGTCAAATGACAATATGCGCGCGTGTTCCATTTTATCAAGATGACTGCCGCACTGAACCCTAATGGAAAGCGACAAAAGGCGACAGAAGGTGACAAAACACGGATGTATCTCCATCCCTTTGTTCATGCCAAGTGAGAAAGCAGAATTTATCATTAAAAAATGAATTATATGAAAAATAAACTAATTTTAATTAATTAATTAATAATTAATTAATAATGAATTTTAAATAAACTAATTTCATTGGTTTAATAAGCGATATAAGAGTGTAATCCTGAAGAGACTATGCACGTTGTATGATTCTTGTGTTTGACACTAATATAAGATTTATTTGTAGCTACTGTATACAGTCCATAAAACTGTTACCGGAGTAGGTCCTGTAAATTCTAAATAAAGATTAAAAGCAACGTGAATTACGTTCATCAAAATTGCACCCACTGCGGTCAATGTGAGAAGTTGATAACCTTTCATTAAGGCAAAGAGGGTTAATGACTGACTGTCAAACGATAATTAAAATTTACTTTGAAAAAGGTATCAAGGTTTTTGATGAACTCAGATTCATTAAACTGAAATCAGGGGCGTACCTAAAGTATTTGACACCCGGGGTGGATCCTTCCTTTGCCCCCCCCCCCCCCTAAATAATTTTAAAATTTAAACACACAGAAAAATATATGTTTGCGAGTAGATTTTTAAATAGTACAATACTGTCATAAGCAAATTGGAAATAAAAAAAAATGCAGGACATTAAAAATTAAGTGAACAGGTAATACTGCATTTTATTTTATACAAAAAACACAAGAAATCCAGTCAATATAGAATAGTACTGTAGTTGTTGATGTATTATAACATCACGACGATTCATTTACCGGGTATTATAACATCACGACGATGCATTTATAAACACTTAAACATCACTATGATACCACATTGTCAAAAATTACTGGACATTGGTATAAGTACCATGATATTGTTATAAACACCAACACTTTATGCTTTATCATAATTATTTAATGAAACATACCTCATGTATGTGGAGTCACAGTGTCAAGTGAACAAGACTTGGAATGTCAGCTGCAGCCAGTTGGCTATGCTCAACAAACTGATGACTAAACCGTTAACAAACAAACGTTAGCCTTTCGATGTAATTTTTATGAAATATTTAATTTTTCGTTTGTAAATTTTGTATTGCCAATAAAAATAAAAATTTATTTTATAGTGGAAATTAACATTATGCTGTTGTAATAGTTTGAACATTTTTTAATTTTTTTTCTTACTTTGGCGAATTTTTCATTTGGTTTGAAAACTTGTACTGGTATTTCAACTCTCCCGATGGCACCCCGCTCCTAGCTGTCACCCGGGGCGGACCGCCCCCCTCGCGCCCCCTTAGTACGCCACTGGCCGAAATCATTCTAAAATTATCATTAATTAAACTTTCATTTCGGTAAAAATGTCCGCAAACACGTTCTCTCTTTATCTATCTTGATTTACATCGGATCACCTGAAGATCAAGGCCCCCAGCCTTCTTTAGTTAGTTTTATAAGGCTAACTAACGAAAATATCACGACCTAACCTAACCAATCGTCAAGGGCGTACAGTTGACCTAACGATTGGTTAGGTTAGGTCGCGATATTTCCGTTAGTTAGCTTTATAAGGCTAACTAAAGAAGGCTGGGGGCCCTGATCTTCGGGTGATCCTTTACATCTTCATCTACCTTTGCATATACTGAATTAAAAGAATTTCTAAGCTGATCAAAGAAATTAAATACACTTACAGTGAATTCAATCAAAGGAAAATACAAGTCGGTAAACTACATAGTTTTAAACTAATTTTAACTCCAGTATAAAACTTTAAGTTCAGAATCTCGGCTCATTTCACATACGAGTGTGCAGATCCTGAAGTAGAAGAGAAAAGCAGATTGACGCAGTTATAAAGGTCACAGTGTCACGGAATAAGTCTTTAAAGTAGTAATTGAAAGTATTGACCGATGATACATGAAGTGCCTGGAAAACAAAATGAATTACGTAATATTGGGTATGAAAGGACATTGGGTATGAAATGACATCACGTATGAAATGACATCACGTACAGTATTTATCGATAGGAATGTTCCCTCCAAACAATGGTCCTTTATCAAATGTTATTAGAAGTGTTTTAGACGTTTATAAAGTTTATGAACGTTTATCGACTTTTTATGAACGTTTATTAACGTTCATCAACTTTTCTAAATGTTATGAACATTTTATAAATTTTCTGAACGTTACAGACGTTTTATAAACGTTTGTGATCGTTTATAAATGTTTTATAAATGTTATGAACGTTTTCGATGTTTTATAAATGTTATGAACGTTATTGATATTTTATAACGTTTATAAATGTTATTAACGTTATCGGTTTTATATAAACGTTTATAACTGTTATGAACGTTATCGTATGTTTTATAAACGTTTCCTAAATGTTATGAACGTTATCGATGTTTTATAAATGTTAATACGTTGTCGTTGTTTTATAACTTTATGAACGTTTATAGACGTTTTATAAACTTTATTAATGTTTTATAAACTTTATTAATGTTTTTATGAACGTTCATTAACGTTTATAGACGTTTTATAAGCGCTTATGAACATTTAAGAAGCGTTGTTACCTGGTACAAAAATCTTTTTAGGAGGAAAGATTAATATATTTTTATTAATGTAAAACAAAACGTTTCGACCTTCAACATTGAGACATCTTCAGCTAAATCTTGGCGAAGAACATTCGGAGCTATTGAAGAATAGGGACCCCAGTCTTCTTTAGTTAGGCTTATAAGGCTAACTAACGAAAATATCACGACCTAACCTAACCAATCGTTAGATTAACTGTACGCCCTTGACGATTGGTTAGGTTAGGTCATGATATTTTCGTTAGTTAGCCTTATAAAGCTAACTAAAGAAGGCTGGGGTCCTATTCTTCAATAGCTCCGAACATTCTTTAGAGAAGGGTTCCATTATTGAGAAACGAAACGTCTTGGCTTTTGACAAATAGTGAATAATTTTTCGTCAAAATGGGTCCCCAAAATGATGTGTAACAAATTATTTCTAGGAACAACTTTGTGGATTACCCTGCATATTATTACCTTACCTTTACATATCTTTAAAAGGTTTCGAACGACGGTTTAGGATCGACCTGCGGTCGACCCCTCTGCAGCATCGTGCCTCATTTGTGGGATTTGGTGGAGGAGGGAATTGGTTTCCGTTTTCCTCCTACCCTCGTAGCCAGCCACGCATGGCTGGTCAAGGACTTTGCACAAGAACGTGTCCAACTGGTTCTTGAAATTACTGAGGCTGGTGTGATGGAGGTTCCCCAGTTTTTTTGGCAGAATATTAAAAAGTTTCTGGCCTCATATTCTGAGGGTATTTTCCATCCTCGTTTTCATGAACCCCTGCCCCACCCCAGCTTGGACAGTACAGAATCCGCCTCTTTTCTCATTCCAGTATGTTTCTACTTCTTTTCTAAGGTTAGGGACACAACCCTCGAGTATTTTCTAGACGTATATTATTGTGTACCGCTCCCTTCTTCTTTCCAGGGAGTACAGTAGTAGAGTTTCAGGGATTGTAGTGGAGACCACGAGCCTTCATCTTTAAATAGACACATTTTAAATAAAATACTGAACCGATATTTGAATAATTATAATGTTAAGAGAGGCAATATTTTTTAATATAATACAGTTAAATAACAATTATATAAATTCATCAACCCCGTATCACGATGGGGTTTTTTCAAATCAGGTTTTTAAATTAATAGAGTTAATATTTATAATTTCATATAATACTGATAACATCATTTCTGTTTGTGTAATAGTGAATGTCGTATTAGTATTATATATATATATATATATATATATATATATATATATATATATATATATATATATATATATATACTGTGTGACCACAAAAATTGTCCCTGTTTTTAATCGCTTATTACTCAGTCATTATTGCAGCTTCACAAATGAAATAAAAAGCTTTCGAAAAAGAATATTTAAAAGTTTTATTTAATTTTTTCGATATCCTGGATACGAAATCAGTACTTATAAAAAAATGACAGTTTTATCCACCACAATCATGGGTTATTTGTCGGACATGCAACGTGTTTCATCGCAGAAGAGATGATCAAACATGGCTCGGTAGTTGCCACCCAACGGTCTTTCAGACGACAATACGGTCAGCAAAGGACCATAGATCCTAAAACGATTCGCAGGATTTTCGCAAAATGGAAACATCACGGCTCAATCAAGAACATGCGTCGCAAATCAGCTTGAAACGGACAACAAGAAATCTGTGAGACGACTATCAGCTGTGACAGGAATCAAACGGGAGAGCATTCGGAAAATAATCACGTTGGATTTGAGAATGAAGTCATTCAAAATTATGTGTTTGCAACAGCTTAGCGAACAAGACTACCAGCGTCGTTTGATGTTTTGTGAACGCATTGAAACAATAATTGAACAAAACCAGATAAGATTAAGTGACATAATATTCAGTGATGAATGCCACATCTATCTCAATGGGTTCATCAACAGACAGAATTACCGGTGTTGGTCACAAAACAAGCCAAATATACACTTGGAGAAACCTTTGCATTCACCAAAAGTTACTGTCTGGTGTGGTTTGAGTAGCAGCAAGGTTTATGGTCCTTACTTTTTTGAGGACCCAGAGAGAAGGCGACCGCTTTCAGTAACTTCAGAAAGATAGTAGAAATGCTACACTGTTTTGAACAAGAAACTGCAGTAACAAGTGGTTTCAGCAAGACGGAGCAACAGCCCACACAACTAGGCAATCACTGGAATGTTTAACAAGATTTTTTGAACAAAGATTCATTTCTCATCGCTCGCAGTTTCCCTGGCCCGCAAGATCTCCCGATCTATCACCTTTGGACTTTTTTCTCTGGGGATTTGTCAAGGACAAAGTATTCAGGCAAGAGCCATCCTCTATCGAAGAATTAAAGCAAGCGGTGGTAGAGAGTGTACAGTCCATTGAATGCAGCGGTTTGGAAAATGTAATAAATAACTTCCTTTTCCGTTGTGTGAAATGTAAGAATGTCCAGGGACGTCACTTTGAACACATGTAGAATAAATTAAAACTTTAAAATGTTCTCTTTCGAATGCTTTTTATTTCATTTGTGAAGCTGCAATAATGACTGAGTAATAAGCGATTAAAAACAGGGACAATTTTTGTGGTCACACGGTATAAGGAGGAGGAGACTGTAGATACCAGTCGATCAGAGAAATACTCTCGGGAGGGGAAATAGAAGTTTAGAAGTTAGACAGGAAACAGGGAGTGCTGGAGCTCCCATTTCTCCTGTCACTGTCCTCCTTCGCTGATGCTTTTCCGTGTTTCATCTATTAATCTAGTCCAGCATGCTCTCAAACACACACTTCTCTCTCTCTATTTCTCACCTAACATACGAGCATCTTACACACTACGCAGTATTTTCAAAATTAAAGAAAGAAAACAAAATGTCATCATTCTAGGTCTTGATTTTGGTTCTCTCCTTCTCCAATGGGGGAGCATTTGTGTGGACGTTCGCCCTTGGTCCCGCCTTCCTGCATATACTGTATATATATATATATATATATATATATATATATATATATATTATATATATATATATATAATTATGCGGGTTGCTTCTACAGAGCTTCAATTTAATATTTAGGAGAAATCCAATGACAAGGAGAAATGTAAATGCCATGAAAAGTCTTCTTTATTGCGCAACGTTTCGAGCAATACGCTCATCTTCAGGCTGTTTAATAACAATGTGAAATAAAATCAATATTGAATGAAAACAAACAGAAATTTCTATAACCTATTCGTAAAGACAAATTTTAAAAGACTGAGAAAAGAGGGTTAAGTTCTAAGTTATACAGATTTACATATAAAAATTAAGAAGTTTTTTTAAATACATGTAGTAAATGTGAAATTAATACACTGGAAAAATTACCAATAGTACACTGGAACAATGGAGCTATCTACCTTACACAGCAGTATCCGAGGCCGACTAATTTGAGCAGAGGAAACGGGAACGAAGGATGGCGAGGGAGATAGGGGAAGGAGGGATTATAAGGAATTGGGGAAGGAAGAGGGATCATAGCAAATTGAGAGGGACGGACGATGAGTCAACATTCAGACTAGGGGACAATGCTTTAATGAAAAGGGATTCTAAAATTCTTAGTGAGTTGGGACAAGTATTACAACCAAGAATTTTAAAATTGTCTAAAGTGACATCAATTTTGCATTTGATGCTATGTTCACGAATGCTCGAGGCTTCCTTAGTTTTTAAAATTTTACCTGTTCGGCCACTTATTCCCATATGCGAATAAAATCTAGCCCTGAGAGAGCGAACAGTGCTGCCGATGTAATTCCCAAGGAGACACCTGGGGCAGGTAAATAAATATACAACACCGCTACGCAACGAGTCAGGGGTTCGATCCTTCGCTGAGAAAAAGCTACCTAAAGACGTTTTATTAATAAATATGATGCGGAAATCAGTATGATAAAAAAATTTCCTTAACAATTTTGTAAATTTAAGCTTAAATTCCTTATTCAAGGGACCCATTTCAGGTACCAAGAAATATTTTATATCCTTCGGCACTGTAATACATGGAAGTTGAGGGCTATAAACATTATTTAAGAAGGATCTAATTAGTTTGTCTACATATTGAACAGGAAAACTATTATTAGTAAAGTATGATCTTAGATTATTAAATTCATCATTAAGTAAGGTAAAATTAGAGGTCAAATTATATCCTCTGAACAGGAGAGTTTTAATACAAGACATCTTATAGTTGAAATCAGTAAAACTAAAAAAATTCATGCCCAAACCAGTGAAAGTGGGTTTCCTATAAACTGATGTAATATAGAATCACCGTTTTTCGAAATTAAAAGATCTAAGAAGGGGAGGGAGCCATTTTGCTCAGTTTCCATTGTATACGTTATATTGGGGTGCAAAGAATTTAGGAAGTTAAAGAATTGTTGCGCTTGTACCGCATTATCAAAGACTGCTATCGAATCATCAACGAAGCGTCGATAGAAATTGGCTTGAGATGAGTGGGAGATTGTCTAAAAATTACACTTTCTAAATGAGTCATAAAAAGTCAGCTGCTAACGGTCCGACTGGTGATCCCATCCCTACCCCATCAATTTGTTGGTAAACCTTATTGTTGAAAGTGAAATAGCATTGTTTGAAGACCAATTCTAAAAGTTCCTTCAAATGAGACAATGAAAAACCATGAAATTATCAACTGAGCTAAAAACCCTATCTAAAATAATGGCAATAGTTTCAGATACAGGTACATTTGTGAAAAGTGACTTTACATCAAAACTGACAAAAAACTTTTTTGAATCGAAGTTTTTACCCAGGAGTTCTTTTTGGAATTCAAACGAGTTATTTATAGTGTAAACATTTTTCGCAAAGGGGGACAGAGACGAACAACAAATTTTGCCAATTGAAAGGTGGGTAAGTTATACGAAGCTAAAATAGGACGGAGAGGTGTTCCAGCTTTATGGATTTTAGGCAGACAGTATAATTGAGCAAGATTAGCACCAGATGCGAACAACTGAGAGTAAGTATCATTTTTTATTATCTTTAAGGACTTTAGTCGTGACAGAAATCTATTAACCTGGTCTTCTAACCTTACAATGACTTTATTTACAGGTTCTAGAATTTGTTTGAATTTAGTAAGATCACTTAGGATTTCATTAGTTTTGTTTATGTAGTCCGATTTATTCAAAATAACCACTCCGTTACCCTTGTCTGGTCTAGTCACAACAATCTCCTGGTTCTTTGCCAAATTCTTAATACACTGCAAATCACTCTTCCTAAATATGAAAGATTGAAATTTAAGATTTCTAAGTTTAAGAAAAAATTCTTGAGTTAAATTTGAGAACTGACATTTGAGATTATTGAAATCCCCCACATGGGGAACATTTTTCAAGCCATTGAAAAATTTTTCAAAGTAAAGAAAAAACGAGGGCTTATATATTTGAAACAACGGAAGCTTAAATTGCAAACCAAGTGACAGTAAAAACTTTTCCCGAGGGGAGAGTGTGTAACTAGAAAGATTCGAAATTACCTTCTCTGAATTGAAAAAATTTGGTGAATTCATTCCCAAAGCCTTTAACTTACGTTCATGTGTTTCCAAGATGGTAGAGTGAAATTTTTCTAGTTCACGTTGTACAAGAGAAATTATTAATAAATAGTCCAACAACGACAAGGTATTTTTAAGAGTAGTTATATAATGCCCAAGAGACTTGTTATGCGAATCTGATATTTTGATTTTATAATTAATTTCATTATTTAATAAATATTCCAGGGACGATTGATAAAATTCAGAGTCATATAGATTATCACGGTAGAGTTTGAAGTAAACAAATTTCGGGAAAATCCTGCAAGTCCGACACATTTCAAGAAAATAACAGTCCAGTTTTGACTTGAGAAACTTTCGTGAAGTCTTCCAAACATGGCGATAAGCCCTGAGGCCATCTTGTCCATACCTTGAATATATATATATAATTAAGTGGCCGAACAGGTAAAATTTTAAAAACTAAGGAAGCCTCGAGCATTCGTGAACATAGCATCAAATGCAAAATTGATGTCACTTTAGACAATTTTAAAATTCTTGGTTGTAATACTTGTCCCAACTCACTAAGAATTTTAGAATCCCTTTTCATTAAAGCATTGTCCCCTAGTCTGAATGTTGACTCATCGTCCGTCCCTCTCAATTTGCTATGATCCCTCCTCCTTCCCCAATTCCTTATAATCCCTCCTTCCCCTATCTCCCTCGCCATCCTTCGTTCCCGTTTCCTCTGCTCAAATTAGTCGGCCTCGGATACTGCTGTGTAAGGTAGATAGCTCCATTGTTCCAGTGTACTATTGGTAATTTTTCCAGTGTATTAATTTCACATTTACTACATGTATTTAAAAATAACTTCTTAATTTTTATATGTAAATCTGTATAACTTAGAACTTAACCCTCTTTTCTCAGTCTTTTAAAATTTGTCTTTACGAATAGGTTATAGAAATTTCTGTTTGTTTTTCATTCAATATTGATTTTAATTTCACATTGTTATTAAACAGCCTGAAGATGAGCGTATTGCTCGAAACGTTGCGCAATAAAGAAGACTTTTCATGGCATTTACATTTCTCCTTGTCATTGGATTTCTCCTAAATATTAAATTGAAGCTCTGTAGAAGCAACCCGCATAATTATATATATTCAAGGTATGGACAAGATGGCCTCAGGGCTTATCGCCATGTTTGGAAGACTTCACGAAAGTTTCTCAAGTCAAAACTGGACTGTTATTTTCTTGAAATGTGTCGGACTTGCAGGATTTTCCCGAAATTTGTTTACTTCAAACTCTACCGTGATAATCTATATGACTCTGAATTTTATCAATCGTCCCTGGAATATTTATTAAATAATGAAATTAATTATAAAATCAAAATATCAGATTCGCATAACAAGTCTCTTGGGCATTATATAACTACTCTTAAAAATACCTTGTCGTTGTTGGACTATTTATTAATAATTTCTCTTGTACAACGTGAACTAGAAAAATTTCACTCTACCATCTTGGAAACACATGAACGTAAGTTAAAGGCTTTGGGAATGAATTCACCAAATTTTTTCAATTCAGAGAAGGTAATTTCGAATCTTTCTAGTTACACACTCTCCCCTCGGGAAAAGTTTTTACTGTCACTTGGTTTGCAATTTAAGCTTCCGTTGTTTCAAATATATAAGCCCTCGTTTTTTCTTTACTTTGAAAAATTTTTCAATGGCTTGAAAAATGTTCCCCATGTGGGGGATTTCAATAATCTCAAATGTCAGTTCTCAAATTTAACTCAAGAATTTTTTCTTAAACTTAGAAATCTTAAATTTCAATCTTTCATATTTAGGAAGAGTGATTTGCAGTGTATTAAGAATTTGGCAAAGAACCAGGAGATTGTTGTGACTAGACCAGACAAGGGTAACGGAGTGGTTATTTTGAATAAATCGGACTACATAAACAAAACTAATGAAATCCTAAGTGATCTTACTAAATTCAAACAAATTCTAGAACCTGTAAATAAAGTCATTGTAAGGTTAGAAGACCAGGTTAATAGATTTCTGTCACGACTAAAGTCCTTAAAGATAATAAAAATGATACTTACTCTCAGTTGTTCGCATCTGGTGCTAATCTTGCTCAATTATACTGTCTGCCTAAAATCCATAAAGCTGGAACACCTCTCCGTCCTATTTTAGCTTCGTATAACTTACCCACCTTTCAATTGGCAAAATTTGTTGTTCGTCTCCTGTCCCCCTTTGCGAAAAATGTTTACACTATAAATAACTCGTTTGAATTCCAAAAAGAACTCCTGGGTAAAAACTTCGATTCAAAAAAGTTTTTTGTCAGTTTTGATGTAAAGTCACTTTTCACAAATGTACCTGTATCTGAAACTATTGCCATTATTTTAGATAGGGTTTTTAGCTCAGTTGATAATTTTCATGGTTTTTCATTGTCTCATTTGAAGGAACTTTTAGAATTGGTCTTCAAACAATGCTATTTCACTTTCAACAATAAGGTTTACCAACAAATTGATGGGGTAGGATGGGATCACCAGTCGGACCGTTAGCAGCTGACTTTTTTATGACTCATTTAGAAAGTGTAATTTTTAGACAATCTCCCACTCATCTCAAGCCAATTTTCTATCGACGCTTCGTTGATGATTCGATAGCAGTCTTTGATAATGCGGTACAAGCGCAACAATTCTTTAACTTCCTAAATTCTTTGCACCCCAATATAACGTATACAATGGAAACTGAGCAAAATGGCTCCCTCCCCTTCTTAGATCTTTTAATTTCGAAAAACGGTGATTCTATTACTACATCAGTTTATAGGAAACCCACTTTCACTGGTTTGGGCATGAATTTTTTTAGTTTTACTGATTTCAACTATAAGATGTCTTGTATTAAAACTCTCCTGTTCAGAGGATATAATTTGACCTCTAATTTTACCTTACTTAATGATGAATTTAATAATCTAAGATCATACTTTACTAATAATAGTTTTCCTGTTCAATATGTAGACAAACTAATTAGATCCTTCTTAAATAATGTTTATAGCCCTCAACTTCCATGTATTACAGTGCCGAAGGATATAAAATATTTCTTGGTACCTGAAATGGGTCCCTTGAATAAGGAATTTAAGCTTAAATTTACAAAATTGTTAAGGAAATTTTTTTATCATACTGATTTCCGCATCATATTTATTAATAAAACGTCTTTAGGTAGCTTTTTCTCAGCGAAGGATCGAACCCCTGACTCGTTGCGTAGCGGTGTTGTATATTTATTTACCTGCCCCAGGTGTCTCCTTGGGAATTACATCGGCAGCACTGTTCGCTCTCTCAGGGCTAGATTTTATTCGCATATGGGAATAAGTGGCCGAACAGGTAAAATTTTAAAAACTAAGGAAGCCTCGAGCATTCGTGAACATAGCATCAAATGCAAAATTGATGTCACTTTAGACAATTTTAAAATTCTTGGTTGTAATACTTGTCCCAACTCACTAAGAATTTTAGAATCCCTTTTCATTAAAGCATTGTCCCCTAGTCTGAATGTTGACTCATCGTCCGTCCCTCTCAATTTGCTATGATCCCTCCTCCTTCCCCAATTCCTTATAATCCCTCCTTCCCCTATCTCCCTCGCCATCCTTCGTTCCCGTTTCCTCTGCTCAAATTAGTCGGCCTCGGATACTGCTGTGTAAGGTAGATAGCTCCATTGTTCCAGTGTACTATTGGTAATTTTTCCAGTGTATTAATTTCACATTTACTACATGTATTTAAAAATAACTTCTTAATTTTTATATGTAAATCTGTATAACTTAGAACTTAACCCTCTTTTCTCAGTCTTTTAAAATTTGTCTTTACGAATAGGTTATAGAAATTTCTGTTTGTTTTTCATTCAATATTGATTTTAATTTCACATTGTTATTAAACAGCCTGAAGATGAGCGTATTGCTCGAAACGTTGCGCAATAAAGAAGACTTTTCATGGCATTTACATTTCTCCTTGTCATTGGATTTCTCCTAAATATTATATATATATATATATATATATACCTTAAAATTACGTGTTACACCGTTAAAATATGTATATCGAAAGCGTGCTCAGTGGGGTTATATATACACCTTTGGTTAGCTTCCGCCCGAATTGTTCATTCTGACGAAGGCCAAGTTTTCACTTCATCTTAGATCTATTTGTTTAACGTGGAATCCGAATCACGCCCCACCAAGCAACGTATTAACCACTAGGCCACCCAGGGTACCCATTTATCTACCAAGCACTTTCTTTATTGTGTGGAACTCAGTGTCATTCCCTTTCCCATTCCCATTCCCATTCTCATTCCCATCCGTGGCCCGAGTATGCAAATGCACAAAAGGGAAAAATCCACATCTGAGAAAAGTGTTTCTTGATTTGAGAAACAATGTCACTACAGTCCCACTCGTGGAAAAGGGGCCAAATGGAAATGGCTAATATTTCCTAACCTAACCTAACTAATCGTAACCTAACCTAAGCTAACCTAAGGTAACCTAACCTGGACCAAAGTGGGAAATTCGTGGATGAGAATGGGAATGGCATGAATTGGGAATAAACCAATTTGAAAATGCCTCTTTTAAAATTCTCACTTTCCCATTCTTGGCCGCCGAATGAAATGGGAATGACGATGAGTGGGAGTAAACCGTCCAATCAGGGATTAGAGAATCGAGTTACAGATTATGAATTGTCCAATCAGGAACTATGTTTCATTTCTTCCAAAGGTTGACCAATCGGAGGAAAGATACTATTTTTGCCTCTGAAATCCGGTACTGTAAGAAATGTACGATGAAATAATGCAGTTACTCTTAAATTAGGAAAAGAGTTATTCAATACATAAAAAAAAAAAAAAAAACTGTTATTTTGCAGGGATTCTTCCTAATTTTCGTCATTCTTATTTCAATCTTGGACCAAGAATGAGAAATTTCAAAGTAGGAATCTCAAAGGGATCAATTTTTATATTGATCCATCCCTATTCCTACTTGAATTAAGAGTTTTCACTGATGACATTATTATGGTTTCCTTTATTGGGACTTATTTGTGGGCGGAGCTTATATAAATCTTGTATGGGATGTACAGAAGATTGACAAAAGCAAATAGACAGCACGATGATTGTCCTCAAGAACAAAAGGCAAAGCTTATCAATGGAATGCCAGAACGTGTGTCCACTTCACATAATGGAAAGGGGAAATGAACACGACTATGAATATATTGATTCAATAAATCTGTTTCTGTTATTATTTGTTATAAAATAAAAAACTATGGAAAAACTGAGTTCCCGGTAGTTCAGTGGCAGTGGTGTCAGGCTCTAGGCAGTGAGGCTCTGGGTTCGCATCCGCTGCTGGCTCTTAGGTTGGATTGAGTCAGCCATTTACCCTGTCAATTCTCGGGCTTAGGTGTCCTTTGGGGCGCCCTCACCCCAACACAGTGGGGAAATGAGTTTCCCTTTTTGCCTTTTTACCTTTACAAAAAGTAAACAAAACGCGTGTACTTACGATTTGGGTGCTTTAGCCTAGTTATAGGGGTAACTAGCCTATCACTAACAAATGTAAAGGGGAGGATGTACATTATATAATAAGCCTACGCGTCAAAGTAAAGGAATATCAATTACAACTCGCATTGGTAAATCCAATTAAGGCGCGGAGCATACGTAGCACATACACGCGCTGACGTTATTCTCTCGATGTGACAGTTAATCAACAATTTATTTCTAATCAAATTAAGTTAGTTTATCATAGGTTAGAAGAGGTTATGTTAGGCTTAGTTACGTTAAACTGGGTTAGTTTTACAGAGTGTCGATAAAATGTCCCATTTACCGAACCGGGTATAGATTCGTATATGCAATACATCCGCTTAAATTTTAGAGAAACTGACCTAAATATTGAATATACAACCTCTGAAATGTTCCCTGAGGGAATTTCGATCTGAAGTTCCCCCGGAAGACAGTCTTCCGGGCTTCTCTCCAGGGTTAGGTAAAAGATTCCAACTCTAAGTTTCCTGAGTTCTGAGGTAACGCTTTCATCATTGGTGCTTGGATACAAAATTGATGAAAACATGCCATTTATCTTCTCATCTGTTACAAATCTTTGTGATGTTTCTTCATCAACTAATTAAAAAACTATATTTAACTTTTAAGCAAATTTCATGATTTTATACTCTGATGCTCTTTTGTTTTCATCACGAAATATTTTTACTTTTCATCTTTCATACTTGAATTTAAATTTTAAAAAATTCATTGAGTATATATGTATATATATATTCCCTGACGAGGTGTACTATTGAATACACGAAAGAACTTAAAATAATTTTTCCTTTTCATTGTGGGTTTGTATCATATATATATATATATATATATATATCAAAGCTGGGCACTTGCGGTATTTTTTGCGGTACTGCGGTACTGCGGTACTACCGCACTACCAAACCGGTACCGCATAACGCAGTACCGCAAAGGATCGCTGAAAGTACAGCAGTACCGCTACCGCATTCAAATTTCCCGCGGTACTTTCCGCGGTACCGACAAACACGACTTTTCAAAAAATTAACACTTTTTTTTGAAGTAAACCTTATTACAGGAGTACAGTAAGACGAATGCTGCGTGTGTTGCATCAGCCTAACTCTAGACACGTTAAGTTTTCGTTCAGAACATGTTACGTTGCCATCCTATCACAACGCCTCAGTGCAGTGCTTGCTTTTGAGCCGGTTGCACGTGTGTTACATTTCTGTGACAAAGATCGATTTTTAGCCATTATGGCAGAAAGTTCAGGTGCGAAATCGCCGATATGCAATTTCTGAAAATATGTGCTATTACTTGTGTTGTTCTTGTGTGCAGTACCGCAGTACCGCGGAACGCACCAGGGGGACCTGAAAAAGTACCGCAGTACCGCGTAACGCACTGGGCATGCTGAGGTACCGCAGTACCGCGAAACGCACCCCCAAATTTTGGTACCGCGCCCACCACTGATATATATATATATACTCTGTATATGAAATTTTAGCGTAAATTTCTTCCCAATATAATTGACTCTTCAGTTGTTTGGTAGTTTGGTACGTATTGCTACGTTGATGACGTGTTTGTTGTCCTGCCAAACAATCTAGATCCTCATTCGATATTGAGCAAATAAAATGACATCTTACCATCGCTTAAATTTACTCTTTCTCTCTCTCTCTTGAAGAAGAAGACGTAGAAAATTCACAAATTTCTTTTCCGGATATTTCAGTTATTCGCTCAATCTCGGAAAGAAGCTTTTATTCAAAGTCTTTAAAAAAAACAGTATTCAAATGTATAAGTGCATTGGTTTACCCCTTAATCTGTTTCTACGAAGAGACGTGTTTTAGTTATCATACATTGTGTGTTGGGGTACAACGCAGCCACAAACAACAAGATTTTCCAGCTACTTGTAGAAACTATTTTACGCCGGAGTTTATAAAGTTCCATGTAGAGATTGTCACGAAGTATATGTTGGGGAAACTAATAATTTCGATAATAGACGCTATAAACATAAATACGGTCTCAGAATCGGTGACCCCAATTCAACTTTGCATCGACATACGACTAATTTTGATCATCTAATTTCTAAACCAGTTTTCTAAAATAAGTGTTGTATTATAATGCCAAAAAATATCGTACGTACAGTTTCGGAAAAAAGTCCCCCTGGAAACGAAATTTCTAAAAAGCATAAAAAATTATTAATTGGTAATATACTATTTTTCTTTAAATATTTTATTTTTTAAGTGATACTAATAAATTAATGATTAGTAATTAATATTTAATGACAAATAATATCGTATGCTTCTTAGCAATTTTAGGTTTCTAGTCGAACTTTTTCCCCACACTTTATCTAGTTCCAGTATAACAAATTTTACGAGGGCATAAAATGTTCCATGTTTTCATGGCCACCCTGTATGTTTTTTGTACAAAACTGTTTCGAAAGTTAGTAACTTAATGTTAATGCTGAGTAATGTTTTCATCAAATTACCATATTGCTTTTTAACCTAAAAAATAGTATAAAAAATTCAAAGGAAAGACCTTTCTGAGCTACTACTTCACAAAGTAACAAAGCTGAAAATTGTCCAGACAGTTTAAAAAAAAAGTTGTATTTCTGTATTTCTGCATAACATCGACCTGCATAAAGTCGAACTGTATGAAAATGACCTGCATTACGTCGACCTGCATAAAGACGACCTGCATTACGTCGACCTGCATAAAGACGACTTGCATAAAGACGACCTGCGTAACATCGACCTGCATAAAGTCGAACTGTATGAAAATGACCTGCATTACGTCGACCTGCATAAAGACGACCTGTATTACGTCGACCCGCATAAAGACGACTTACATAAAGACGACCTGCGTAACATCGACCTGCATAAAGTCGAAATGTATGAAAATGACCTGCATTACGTCGACCTGCATAAAGACGAAATGCCTAAGATCGAATTACATAAAGTTGAACGCCAAATATACAGGGTGATCAAAAAGTAACGCAACCCATGGGAAAACGATTTATTTCAGAGCAAGTGCTGGAAGTGGGCACCGTTCTGTGCTTCACACAAGTGGATACGGCGATTCATGTTCTTAAAGACCCTTAAAGATCCAAGGTGTATTTCATCTTTTTCATATATTCACCACCTGCAACAGAAGGAAAAAATCAATTATGTATAAACAGACATAAATAAGTTAAAAAAATTCGATCTTATGCGGGTTAATTTAATTCATGTTAATTTAGTTTAAATTAGGCTAGGTTAAGTTACATTATGCCAGGTTAGGTTAGGTTAAGTTAATAATGGGTTAGTCACTTTCAGTTAAAATATTAAACAAGTTTCGTTTACATTTAAATCATGAAACTGTGGTGTTTGAATGTTGAGACCATGAAATTGAATTTTGTTCAAATAGTCTTTCGGGATAAGTTGCTTGATAGAGTTTGTATTTTTTGCTTTTTACCAATTTGTTTTCTTTGTTTTTCTTTCTTTCATTTTCGTTAAACAATAGTTCGTATTTTAGCGACCAAGGGGATAGGGGGAAGAAATTGACCAAGATGGATCCAGCCCTTGGGATAGCTCTGTTAATATCGCAACGTTTAAAGTCAAATATTAAAAAAAATATGTCCGTTTTCTCATTGTATCATTTGCTCGGAGACACTAGCACTGGACCTCCAAATAGTTTTTGGTAGTAAAAAAAGTTTTATATTTTAATGTTTGAACGTGTTAAAAATCGAAGTAATAATACCAAATAGCATCACAAAGCAAAAATTCAAAGCACCATTACCACAATCATCAGAACGTTTAGAAATTAGAGGGGATAATGGTGGGTATAACTGTATACCCCTCATTCCTCATATCGCTTTCAATCGATTATTTGTTTTGAGTTTGAATCTAATGATGGGCATTTTTCGGGTATAAGGAACTTTTTGAAGGAATAAGGGGTATGTCGTTTTTTTTTATGCAGGAAGGCGCAGCCGAGGACGAATGCACAATTATCCCCCTTAAACGTCGTGACGATGGTGGTGCTCATCGAAGATTTTGCTTTATGTGAATTAATAACAATTCTTAAGTGGCATAATTTTAATTCGAATATTTGCTCTGAATTTTATTCTATTGGTGGCCATATTTCGAGTAAAAGGGACATTTTTGCAGGAATGAGTGAGAGATATGTCGTGATACACACACACACACACACACACACACTCTCTAAACGTTGTTATAAACGTGTTTTCCAATAATTATTTTTTTGTGAATTAATGTCCGTAAGTTAATATATCTCTTTTAACGGAATATTTGTTTCGAATTTGAATCTGTTGATGGACATATTTGTAGTACAGTATAAGATACGTTTTCCTAGGGACGAGAAATATGTCGTTATACGTTGTGTGCATTGAAGCTTTGTTTCTTTGTTAATTGATGCCCATATTTTAAAGTATATCGCTTTTAGTGGAATATAGTGACGGTCGATACGAAATTTCAGACATGAAATAAGATGACGATAAACAAAGCAGAAAGAATTACTGGACAGATGCTGGGAACTTTTAAAAGATGGGACAATAAAGTATGATTCACTCGTTTAAAACATTGATCATGGGCGTTTTAAAGGTTTTAAATTGGTCGGGGCAAGTTCTGCCACAGGGGGTCCGAGCCCCGTTTACCAGTTTTCCGTAATGGAAGTTCTCGTAAAGCTCTTTAATGTTTTCGCTAATCACGACATACGAGTATTTAAGTAGAATTATTTCAAAGTAAAAAAAAAAATACAAACAGCGCTGATTTTTCTAAACTTTATTTAGGATGCAAATATATAGACCATATAGGGCCCGGGGTAAGGGGGGGGGGCCCGTCGGGCAATGTTCCCTCTAATTTTTTTTAGTCCGTGTGCGCAAGAAATTTTCGTTGTGCATACATTTAGATTCATGGTGAAAAATTGTGCAAACTTTTCTGAGCGCTATTATCTTCAAAATGAAATATATACAGGGTGTACATAAAGTCAGGATCTATTTTTGTGACGCACTTGGAAATTATATGGAATTCAATCATAAAATGATAAAGTGGTAACATTTATTAAATAATTAAGAGTAGGATTCGACGTGACGCCCATCAGTATCCCTGCACAGCTCAAATCGTTCCGCAGCATTTCTAAACACATTCTGGAGCATTTGCGGGGTTATGTTATCTGCAGCAGTTCGTATACGTGTACGTAAGTTTTCAAGACTCGTAATCTTCGTCTGATAGACGTGCGATTTGATAAAGCCCCATGCAAAGAAATCTAAAGGGGTTAAATCTGATGATCTCGCTGGCCAAGGTCTGTTGCTTCCGTGTCCGATCCAGCGATTTGGAAAACGTCCATTTAGATAATCCTGGACAATTTTGGCATAGTGACAAGGAGCACCATCATGTTGATAGACGACGGTACTAACAATCCTATCCCCAATCAGCTGAGGTTCAAGGAATTGCTGCAACATGTCCAGATAAATAAGCCCCGTAATGTAGCTTCAGCAAAGAAAAAAGGACCATAAACCTTAGATTTTGTTAAACCCATCCAGACATTAACTTTAGGTGAGTCTCTTTCCCAATTTTGGACGAAATCATTCGGTCTTTCATCTGCCCAAATTCGACAGTTATGGCGATTTACTTTTCCACACGTATGGAAAGTGGCTTCATCACTAAAGAGAATGTTGTCCATTAAATTATCACTCCAGATTTGTTCTACGAGATCAGCACACACAGCACTTCGTCGAGGGAAATCTTCCTCATGTAAATCATGTAAAACCTGCAAATGATAGCTTTTCTTCTGCAAATTAACTTTCAGAATTTTGTGCACAGATGACGTCGGGAGGCCGAGTCTGTGTGATGCAGCACGAACGGACGTACGTGGCTCCTCATTGATAATTCCGCGTACTGCATTCACGGTAAGATCTGACATACACGGTCGTCCTGATCTTGCTTCATCATTTACAGATCCCGTTCGTTTAAATTTGTTCACCAATTTTCGTATTGTCTTGTCTATTGGCCCCGGCTTATGAAATCTCCTTCTAAACTTCTCTCTGATGTCATTGTATTTCTTTCCCTCGATTCGCCAAATTACTATTGCCACACGCTCTTCTGTATTCATTCTAAGGGCTTCTGAAAAGAAAAATAGAAAAAATAATTATTTCACAAAAATAGATCCTGACTTTATGTACACCCTGTATAAATATTAACTACTTAATAAATATTATTTCCATAAGGTGATAGCTTGATCGGTGCTCTTCCAATAAGTGCTCTACCGCGAAACTGTGATCTACCATATTCCAACTAATATTCCATATTCCAGGCTAACTAACGAAAATATCACGACTTAACCTAATCAATCGTCAAGGGCGTATAGTTGACCTAACGATTGGTTAGGTTAAGTCATGATATTTTCGTTAGTTAGCCTTATAAGGCTAGTTTCACGGTAGAGCACGTATTGGAATATGGTAGATCACAGTTTCGCGGTAGAGCACATATTGGAAGCGCACCAACATTTTATCCATTCTAAAAATATGAATAAAATAAAAAATATAAAATAAAATTCAACAAAACAAAGAAATAAAATAAAAATAACATTAATTGAAAATGACTATTTTAGTTTTCATTTCTCCAAACAATTTTTAGCATTTAGAAATTTAAAATAGACTATCAAGATTAATACATGATTTTATCCATTCACAAAATAGGAATAAAATAAAAAATAATTTTATTTTTTATGAATTATGAGATAATTACTATTCGTTTTTATGCAAAAATAAGAAAGAGAAGGTTTATATTCAATGCGTTAATGTATAAAAGAAAAAAATGCAAATACATAGAGTAAAAAAAATCTGTATTGCGTAATTGCGCGGACGTCGGCGAAGTCGGGCGGAAGGGGTTAATATCATACTTAAAAGAGCGACTATAGAGTATGTTGATGCAAATGGTCAGACCTTGTGTGACGGTATATTTTTTAAATTACTTAATTTACTGTCGTAACTCATGATACGCTTGAGCCTGTGCGCATTTTATTTTGCTGTGTGCGCGGGTTTCACAACGCGTGTGCGCGCGCACACGCGCACACCTTAGAGGGAACATTGCCGTCGGGGCCGTGCCCCACCTGCCCCTATGTTAAAAACGTCCCTGATACTGATCATACCAAATTCGGAATACTGCTCAATCTTGATGTCCCCATATAAAAAAAAATATTAATGATCTAGAAGAAGTTCAAAGAAATTTCGCAACCAAGATCAATGGCTGCAAAGAAGTAAATTACTGGGAAAGATTCCATACATTAAATCTATATTAAATATAGACTTGCGTATGTTAAATCATTTTCATTCTTCTTCTCTCCAACTCTCTAATGCAAGAGTTAATCGGTATTTTCAATCTTTTATCTACTCAATCGGTCAACTCTGAAACAATCTTCCTCAATTCAGACATCTCTAAAAACCCTGGATCTTGATTTTGGACGTCTTCTTCTTCTATTGGGAGTCGTTTTTGTGGCATTCGACCTTGGCCCACTTCTTACTGCGTAAAAAAAAATCGCTGGAAAGAAGAGAGAGGTACACCATAATACTCGCATTGAATATGATAGACAAAACTAGTACCTAACTTCAAACTAAACCCAATAACCATCCAAACAACAGTGGAAAATATGAGAGGTAGTTTTGTGTTCTCGAACTAAAGCCCAGACTATTTTCCTTCAGTGTTGAATCACCCTCAACACTGAAGGAAAATAGCTTTGTTGTCAGACGGCCAATATTACTTAACCAGTTACCAAAGGCCATTAGGAATACAATTGGTGTTCATGTGGATGTTTTCCAAAGAAGACTAGACACCTGAATCAGGACAATTCAAGATGATCCGGGTGTACCTGGTTATGTGAGCTGCAGAAACCAAGAAAGCAATTCTCTAGAACAGTGGTTCCCAAAGTGTGTTCCGCGGAACCCCAGGGTTCCGCGAAAAAATTCAGGGGTTCCGCGAGCTAAAGTTTAAAATAAAAAATATTTTATTTAAAGAAAATATAAATTACTCATTTTCAAAAAAATAAGTCTAGCGAAGAAAATATGAAATTTTGCACGAAGGAAAATAAAGCATAAGTATGGTTTGAGCGAAAT
This sequence comes from Bathynomus jamesi, assembly GCA_023014485.1. Classification (NCBI taxonomy): domain Eukaryota; kingdom Metazoa; phylum Arthropoda; class Malacostraca; order Isopoda; family Cirolanidae; genus Bathynomus; species Bathynomus jamesi. The sequence goes on along the minus strand of JAJOZX010007277.1, from coordinate 84,610 downwards.
ATTTAGAAACGGCAATAGGCTTGAACGAAATATTTCGAACGTAACAGCAGCGCCCTCTGTAAGAGTTGCCAATTTTTTTTGGCCATACTTATCATGTTTTGCGTATTTGATTTACTTTTTAAAAGAAAATTTCCATATATAGCAACTAAATTATCATTAATGGAAAACATTTATTAATATTAGTACATAATCTGCATGTAAAATGATGTAAACTGCGTTTGGAGACGTAGCCAACATGTTTTGAACTTGTCATAATCTATTTCTATAGTAGTCGAGGTACTCGATCGAGCGTGCGTTATCAGTTTTTTTGTAAGCTTTGGAAGTGAAGTGATTTGAGGTGGTTATACAAAAGGACTTTATTAACTGCAGCAGAATGCGCAGTAAAAATATCAGTATTTTCCTAATGTTTACATGGGATATTGTGCATCTGTTTACAAGACGCTAACAGGTCTAAGTGAAGCCTAACGAATAATTAAAGTGCAGAAGATTGTGCAGCAACGTTGCTTGCCTCTACCTACTAGGCCTACTTGATAAACACTTCGTTAGTGCAATCTTTGAAATCGTTGTCTCTGTGAATTAATTTGGTTAGAACTTTTTATTATTCATTTTTCGTAATTGTAATATTTCAAAATTCGTGAAAATTAACCCTTCAATGGATCGATGGTTAAAATATGGGTTTCGTAAAAAAACTGAAATTACTAGTAATGCAGAAACTAGTGAAACAAAAGCATCTATAGAAGATACAGAAATTGCAGAAGCTGCACAACCACCAACTTCTAGTGTGATTAATCCACAAAAAAAGAAATCTGCTTCCTCCGATTCTGTGCAGACATCTATGAAAAAACGTAAATATGATCCTAATTATTTGTTATATGGTTTTACTAGTATTGGTGACGAAGAAGCCCCAGATGCCCTTTGCTTACTTTGTAACAAAATATTAGCAAACAGTTCTTTAGCACCAGCAAAGTTACAGAGACATATGGAAACAAACCATCAGACTTTTAAAAATAAAGATATTTCTTTTTTTAAAGAAAACTTGAAAGTCTGAATAGCTCTAGAAGTGTCTTATTAAAAAAATGTAAAACAGACAATGAAAATGCAACAGAAGCGTCATATAAAGCATGTTACCGCATTGCTCTTGCTGGTGAGGCACATACTATTGGTGAATCACTTATAAAACCTTTATTAAAAGATGTAATATCTTCCGTGTTTAATGAAGATTCTGTTCAGAAAGTTGAGGCTGTATCTCTTTCCAACAATACGGTGTCAAGACGTATTAATGATATTGCTAATGACATTCAAGATGAACTTATTTCACGATTGCGTGTATGTGATGCTTATGTATTACAAATAGATGAGTCCACAGACGTTGCTGGACTAGCAATTTTACTTGTGTTTGCTAGATATGACTTTAATAAGAAAATTGAAGAAGATTTGCTTTTTTGCAAAAGTTTAGAATTGCATACCACAGGAAATGATATATTTAATTGCATTGATAATTTTATGAAAACGCATGATATAGGCTTTGAAAAATGTATTTCAGTATGCAGCGATGGAGCAAAGGCAATGACAGGAAAATTAGCTGGCGCTGTAACACGAATCAAGAATGTTGCAAAAAACTGCAACGGTAATCACTGCATTCTTCACAGATATGCATTAGTGACAAAAAGGATTTCAGCTTCATTAAAGATAGTTTTGGACGAAGCAGTGCAGATTATCAATTTTATTAAATCTCGGCCATTGCAATCACGAATTTTTAAGGCCTTGTGTGAAGATCTGGGTAGTCTTCATAACACACTACTTTTACATACAGAAATTAGGTGGCTCTCACGAGGAAATGTTCTTGTGAGAATGTTTGAATTGAGGAGAGAATTGTTGTCTTATTTTATTGATCATAAATTTAGATTATCTGACAGATTAACAAATGGCATGGCTAGCAAGGATTGCATATTTAGCAGATATTTTTTCAAAATTGAATGAAACATGTCTATCTCTGCAAGGGAAAGAAGTAAACATTTTTCAAGCGCAAGATAAAATGGTATCTTTATCACGTAAATTGCAGTACTGGATCTCAGATGTGGAACAAAATACTCTTGACTGTTTTCCGCTTCTTAGTGACTTTCTCCAAGAATCCGAAGTGGAATTAGATGTTGAAATCCTCAATGATATTAAAAATCATCTCAACAGCTTATCAGAATCTCTAATTGAGTATTTCCCAAATTTGAAGAACAAAGACCATTACTGGGTACAGAATCCATTCAAAGTTAAAGAAAAGCCAACAGGATTTCTAGCAGTGGATTATGAAAATTTAATAGAAATTACTTCAGATACTCAGTTAAAGGCCAAGTTTGAAGAAGTTCCGGTAGCTATTTTCTGGGGAAATTTAAGTGACGAATATCCGGAATTATCAAAACGAGCCATACGAGTGCTATTGCCATTTGCAACAACATATTTGTGTGAATCAGGATTTTCAAGATATGCGAGCACGAAAACAGAATATCGCAGCAGACTGGATGCTGCACCAGATATGAGAATTCAATTATCCAACATTAAACCAAATTTCCAGAGGATACTGGAGTCTAAGAAGCAGAAGCATTCTTCCCATTAGGTATTCATTTCATTTTTGTTAAACTAATTATGTACAAATTTACAAAAATTAAGGTGTTTTTTATTCGAATTTTTTAATTTATTTTTTAATATAAATAAGTTCTCTTTTTATCCCACAATTTGTGGTTTTTAATATTCTTGAATATAGGTAGGGGTTCCACGCTTTTTTAAATAATGTCAAAGGGTTCCGCGGCAAAAAAAGTTTGGGAACCACTGCTCTAGAACATCAAACCAGGTTTAGAGATGGGGTCATTATCCTGTGACCTCTGTGCGAAGACAAACCGTTGCGCGGAACCTCTGACAGGTTGACAGGTGTATATACAGTGTGTATATACAGGGGTTAGACAAAATAATATGAACACCCGCCGATTTCACCGGTTATCTTTACGGACTGCTCAGACACAAAGTAAACGGTCAAATGACTGGCAAACCTATTTAAATGCGTAACAGAGAGTGTATACGTCATGTTATAACCCTCACGTTGTTTTTACAGATCTGAGTAAATTATGAATTAGCAGTTATAAAAGACCTGTCAGACTTCCAAAGAGGGCAAACTGTCGGAGCGCGGATGGCTGGTGCATCGGTGACGAAAACCGCTCAGATGTTCAATGTATCCAGAGGAACTGAATCTATGGTCATGTTTGCATACCAAAACCATGGAAAGACAAGCACCGACAAATGCAATAGTGGACGCAAGAAGAAGCTGTGTGATCGAGACTGCCGGGTGCTAAAGCGCATTGTGACAAAGAACCATAAGACCACAGCTCCAAAAGTGACTGCAAAGCTTAACCAGCATCTTGCAAGTCCGGTATCGACCAGAACTGTACGTCGCGAGCTCCATGGAGCTGGATACCATGGGAGGGCTGCAATTGCCAAACCCTTCCTTTCGCACATCAACATTGAGCGGCGCAGAAAATGGTGTAATGACCATAAGAATTGGTCAATGGACCGGTGGAAGAATGTAGTCTACTCCAACGAATCCTCCTTTACGCTATTTCCATGTTCCGGTCGAGTTTACGTCTGGAGACAGCCTAAAGATGCTTATGACCCCGACTGCCTGACCCAACCGTTAAGCATGGAGGCGGATCTGTGATGGTTTGGGCAGCAATATCGTGGAATACTCTTGGCCCAGCTGTAGTACTGCATGGTAGGGTTAACGCCCAGGTCTATCTGTCAATATTGGCTGACCAGGTCCATCCCATGGTCCAAACGCTGTTTCCCAATGGCGGCGCCGTCTTCCAGGATGATAATGCACCAATCCACACCGCTGGGGTCGTTAAAAACTGTCCAAAAGCTGTATGAATCAATTCCCCGACGCATTGCAGCTGTTATTGCCGCTAAAGGAGGACCAACTCCATATTAAGAATAAAAACCGCCATTTATCAAGGTGTTCATATTATTTTGTCCAACCCCTGTATATATATATGTAAAAATGAACCATGAATAATTCCTATATTCCTATACTATCTTATTCATTCGTGTAATTCTTATATTCATTTATATAGTTCTTGTATCCATTTGTAAAATTCATGTGTTTATACGATTCATGTATTTATATATCCTATATATTCGTATATATTTAACTTCATATAATACCTATATTCATGTGTATGTATTCATTTTTACATAAGGACCAAAATCGCCTAACGCGAGTTTGGATAAAATTTTTGATTTGCTTTCTACTTTGCCAAATAATTGGTGACTTGTTCTTTTTTTTTTAATCATTTTTTTTTTTGATTTAGCTTAATAATGAATCCTGCTTAAGTTTTGCAATGTTCATGTTTTGTATACAATAACACTATACATTCTCTCTTCGTTATAAAAGATGAAGTCATGTCTTGCCTAAGCATTTAATTGTAAATCTTAAACCTTTAATTTTTACTCATATGCATATTTAGTGTAAAGATGCATAGTTCAATTTCCACTTTTAGTTAACTCGGCAGATCATGATAACATCGGATCTGAAAATACGCGGTTTAAGATAAAAATATGGCTTCATCTTCAAATATCTTGTTTATTTCGTTTAAACATTACCACAGCTAAAAGATTTACTTTTATTTTCAATATTGTGCAAAAATAATGCAGCTTTTCAACATTTAATAATAATGATGTTAGCAAATTATGGGTATATAAACCCACAAAAATTCCCCATGTTCATTCAGAATTAGACTTCGAGGCTGAGCACTACCTGTACATTTTAGCAGTAAATTACAGTAAGAAAACAGTCTTTATCTTCTCCTTCGAGCTTGCTCTTTTCAGAGAACTTAGTCATTAAAATTTCCCGATACGTTATAAGAAGAATCAGGGAACCTTTAGAGAATTTAGTAAGCCTCCCAAATCCTCCGAACCACTATAGAAGAACTCGGAGAGTAGTATAAAAAAAACTACTGCAAGTAACCAATCCGTTGTTGCTGCCTAACCAGAACCCCGTCGACTTCGAACCAACCCAAGCCATAGACGGAGGGGTTAACATATATATATATATAATATATATATATATATATATATATATATATATATTAGAAATTTATGACTCATGTTTGTATATTTTGTATTGGAATAACCTTGTATTGGAAGTATCTAAAAGTAAAAAAATAACCTATAGTTTAAAAGTTTAAAAAAGAATTTATTCGTCTTAAAAAGGAGGTAAACGACTTAAAGTAATTCTTACTAAAAGGTAAAAATCGTCATTTTTAAGCATAGTTTTCGTCCAAACAATAAACCTCGAGAGACAGAGCTTAGAGGGAGCGTTTCCATCTCTAGGCTTCAGCCATTAACTGTAAAAATAAAAGGCTGTGGACTGACAAAACATAAGACAGACAGACACTGTGCATTGCAACCCGTTTGGGTCTTTCGCCCGTTATTTTTCTTAAAACATTTATTTTTTTCCATACCAAGAACCAGCGTCATCTTGGAGAAGGTTTCATTGTATTAATGGTAGCTCTTCCTTAAGGATGTTTGAGCATGGAATTGTAGTAACTTTGGTTGAAAACGAATTAACTATTTGTAATACTAGATTACATAACCATTTTGAAGGGAGTCTTTACAGAATAATTTCTCTTTCTGTAGTTTATATATTTATTACGTAATCTGTAAGTTCTTGCCAGTTAGATGCATCTGTAAAAGGGGACAGGAATATATACAGTATATGGAATTTGGCTTATTAAGCTGTGAGTAATGTAAGACTTGATACAATTATTATTTCACCTGTTTTATCCATGGGTTTTTGAACTGATGTGTTCGTTCTATATCGTCTCGTTTGTAAATCCTTTTTGCTGTTGTATTAGGAAAGGTTAGGGTGGTTAGGTTAGACTAGGCTAGGTTAGGTTAGGTTAGGTTAGGAATATCGAAAGGTACTTTTTGACACAAATTAAACGATACGAAACGAATACACGTTGACGCATAAGTTTAAATTTTGGCGCAAACGCTAGAGTACCGTTTTGTTATCAAGTCAGATTTGCTAAGCAGAGGTCACGGTAGTTAATATAATTAGAAGTGTATAGAAAGCGTCAATCATTGACCTTTTAACATCCCGTAATTTTCTGTAGGGGTTAAATTATGATGAGTGTACTTGAAACGATACAAATTTGACACAGCCGTCCATAAGGGGTTAAAATACCGTAATATAAACAAAAGTAAAATATTATTAATGTAAACTAAAAAAGTTAGTGATTTGCAACACGTATTTTGATATGAGTTAAAGTATCGTAACTTGTCTCGATGCAAACTGTTGTCAGTAGTTTTTCTCAATTGCTTTGTCCATAATAGTTTACGGCGTCAGGAACTTTTTTAATATTTTACATTTTTATGAAGTTTTGATACATTAATTAATTTTATGCATTTGCTATTATGAATTTTTATATATATTTTAGGCTTGAAAATAGGTTTGAAATATTCGATAATAAAGACGATTCACGTCTTTTATTTTCACATTTTATATAAGCAACAAATATAGAGTTTACACCCTAAATTTGAAAATACTTTTGGACAGGGACCATCAATATTTTATGTATATATATATATATATAATTATATATATATATATATATATATGGGATGAATTTCACAATTAAACACGTGAAATGATTGAATGATGCATCATATACATATATAGTATGTGTGTGTGTGCGCGCGCGCGCGCGTTCATCGAAGAGAGACCGGGAAGTTACTCATCCCAGTAGGCCCTACCTGGTGCCTTCCCACAGAATAGGCTACAGGTTTTTATTTTTTTAATTAATATAAGCAGAAGTTTGTCACTATATTTGATAATTATAATTGCTATTCTTTACTTATTTTGCTTCGCGTTTGACATTGATTACTTTGTTGAAGGAGACACTCCCGTTACAACCCGTTTCTTTGTAAACGCTCTTTATTAGCTGTCAGAGAGAGCTTGTAATGGTCAGTAAAGGTGATGTTCTTTCGTGATTATATAAACAAAATTTTAGCTTGGTTGTTCGATAGCTATGCAGTCTCTGGCTTATGGAAATTAATAAAATAGTGTTGGTTTTGTTGTTGGTGTTGTTAAAGATCTAGCATAGCGGAGGTAATTCTGATGTTTATTCTGAGAAGTTGATTGGATAGTTGGTTGGTTGTTCCGTTTTACGTCCTTCGTCCACCGGAGGGTGTTGAGACGGATGATAACGCCACCAACCGAGAAAAATAAATCCCCTTTTAAAGGGGAACTAGGTTGAGCCAAATAAATTACGTGCAGTGGGCTTATCACTGCAACACCCTCCTAGGGTTGCCAAGTCAACAGTTCTTGAATAAAGGACACTTGCACGCTACCGTATATGCCATTGCTTATCATGATAAAAATTTAGTTGTGCAATATTTTTTACAATTTCTTTATTATATTCATAGATAAAATATGTCTAGAAAGTCGTACACTCGTAAAATCACACTCTATTGAAATGAAACATTTTTAAATTTCTTTATTATATTTTGTGAATTAAAGACAGGAAAATATTTACAAATCATTATAATGAATGAAGCCTTTATTTATTTATAAAATTGTACTTATCTTGACTTCGACCAGCCTTCAGTAAAGCTGTATCATTTTTTATTTTGCCAGCAAAATCGGCACAATTGTCTTTTAAATTGAAATAAATCAAAAGTTCACTTTTTATTAATTCTACTGAACATCTGTTTCTGTCATCGCGCCACTTAGCATTCATTACACTGAAAATTCTTTCGCAATATGCTGATGTTCCAGGCACCGACAAAGCATAGGACACCACTTTGAAAATATTTATACATGTTGAATGTTGAATCTCACTTCTCCGATTAACGAATTAATTAAGTTTGAAAACATCTCCGTCTCAAATTTTTAGTGATGAATAAAATTTTGAGAGTCAATTACTGAATTAAAGGACATATGGCGTCCTTTCCGAGTTTATCAAAGGACAAGGACACATGAGCTGAAATAAAGAACTGTCCTTTGAATAAAGGACACTTGGCAATCTACACCCTCCCCACTTCTCGGACTGGCTTGGGACAATCCTTGACCTTTTTTTTAAGTTTAATTTCAAAAAAATACTTAACCTAACCTACCTAACTTAATCTAATCCACAATATACACTCGTTGAAAGAATGCCAGATGATCTGGGTGTACCTGGTTATGTGAGCTGCAGAAACCAAGAAAGCAATTCTCTAGAACATCAAACCAGGTTTAGAGATGGGTCATTATCCTGTGACCTCTGTGCAAAGAGAAACCGTTACGCGGAACCTCTGACAGATTGACAGGTATTATATATATATATTATATATATATATATATATATATATATATATATATACACAATCAGATGTATTCCAGATCTTTTCCACGAAATAGAGTTTGTTCGTCGAGTGCTTTCCAAGTCGATCGGATGACGTTAGTTCGCTTGCTTTATCGTCCTCGTTTACGTAATTTATCGTCATCTTCGGAACTGAATTTGTTGGTCAAAATGAACCTATGCCCTAATTTAACCTAACCTAATCCGCGCTAACCTTTGTCTTTCAAAAGGTTAGAACGCCACCGTAGTAGCTCAAGTGTCAATGTTCGCCGTTTTCCAGTCGCAAAAACTCTTCCGAGAAACCTTGTATGTAATTTATTCTCATGTAATTAACGCGAGTTAACATAATCTTGATTTTATGTCAGCTTAACATTTAATTACGCCCAGAAAACTTAAAATTAATTAATTTAATTGAATCAAAAGAAAGTTAAAAGTTTTTTCTTGAATTAAATTAAAAAATAGTCTTCGCTGTGGAAGCTCATAATTGGTGTAGCTCATAATTGGTGTAGCTCATAATTGGTGTAGCTCATAATTACGCACATATGGTACAAAAGAGTTTAATTATGACAATAATGATAATTATCATGATGATAATAGTTACCCTCATGAATATTATACTTCTTTTTAGTGAATTGTCTCCTGCCAATAAAGTTTATCATTATCATTCATTATGATGTGATGTCGTTGAGGCGATCATGTATTAAGAGTTAATTTCCATACCAACCAACCAAATAAATAAGTGACATCGTTTTTGTAGGTATATTCTCGCCTACCAAATAAATCACTCATATTTATCGCCAATAAAACACAATTACCAGGGTACCCGGGCGCGGATACAGCCACAGGTGGGGGCCGCGGGGGCTTAACTCCTCTAGTTTTAACCCGAATGACAGCTCGTATTCTAATAATTTTTTAATATTATTGTATGTTATATAATATTGGGTTGGCAATATTTACATAAAATCGGCATGACAAATCTAAATCCCCGCGCCCCCGCTCTGTATCCGCGCCTGGTACCACACATCCTCTAGGGCAACGTTGGTATTTGGTACATCCGAAATACCAACGCCGGGCAGAAAATCCATTCTGCGTGTATAGTAGTTGAAACTAGTAGTAGCTAAAACTAGTAGTATTCGAAACATGTAGTAGTCGAAACTAGGTGTTCGAAGTAGGTTTTCCTTCTGGTGAGTGTCTGGTAATGGCCATTTTAGACCTCCCAGTCCACATAAACAGAAGAGCTTTCCTCTTCAAGTTAAATCGCCATTTTGTTGTTGTTCATATTTCGATATAATTCGTTCGAACGTGCGCACTTGTATTTTCATTTGTTTTCTTTTAAATTAATCGCTCTTCTTCTTCTTCTTCTTCAAAGAAGTCAATCACTGCATTTACGTAAATGTAATAGATTTTCGCGCCTCCAATTATTCCGTTCTTTCGAATTAGAAAGTCTTATAATTTTTATATAAATTACATTGTATCCATACATATATACATACGTACATACATACACATATACGTACATACATACATACATACATACATAAATAATACATAATTCACACACATGCATATACACACACATATATACATAAATACGAACACACAACATACATACATACATACATACATAAATACACATACACTCATACATACAAACTTACATACACGTACATATAATGCATACACACATACATAGATACGTACATACATACATACATACATGTATAATTCAAAACTTAATCGTTTTCTCGATGAGCGCGTATTGAATCGAACATTAGTTAATAAAACATGTTTTTTATGTTCGAAATAAACATGTTTTCAAGTTTGGGGGGGGGAGGGGGGGCTTCGTAAAAGGAAGTTAAACTTCAAATTTTTTCCATTTCCGAAATTTTTGATAAACTTTTCAGAACTAAAAAAAAAAAAAAAAGCTAACACGTATGTACACGTATGTGCGTGAAATTTGTGTGCACATTTTATGAATAAAGGTTTTGGGAGTATGAAGTATGTGAACGTAAATATCCGAATGTGGCGTTCAATGAATGTTTAGGAATGTTTATTATATAAATATAAATAAATATTTTGATTAAATAAAGCTTAGATACAATCTTTACTTGACAGAAAATAGTTGGAGAGTTTCCACACACATTACTGGAGAGATTACAACTCTCTCTCTCTCTCTCTCTCTCTCTCTCTCTCTCTCTCTCTCTCTCTGGCCAAACACCCAGCAAATAAACATAGCAGCTTTAATCATATTTCCCATATTCGCAACGTTTCGACAAACGCAGTTGAATCCTCAATGTGTATTTTTAAGAAGTGAAGTAAGAAATAATTATTTGGTTAATTAAAATAGACAAATAAATTACAATATTAAATTAATATAAATGTTTAAAACTATATTCGTGGTTGGTTGTTATTTTGCAGGATGTATAAAGATTCTAGAATTATTGGTTTTGGTTACAACTAATAATAAATGTTTGGAGTGGTTAACCTCATCGGGACGGTCACCTATCCAACTAGCGAACAGACTCAACATCGCTTAACACTTGCTGATCTTACGAGAAACGGCATCGAGCCGTGGCCACAACGTAACCTGGATACACTCAACCTAAGGATGACCATTAGCGTTCCACTGATTTTGACAGAGGACTTTGGTGGCTTATAAAATAATGACAGAATAATACATGGTGAGTCACTCGTTGATAATCCCAGAGTATCGTATTAGCGATACTCTGGGGCTACCAGCGAGTGAATCACCCTGTAATAGAATGAACGAGTAATTAATCCCAAAAGGATCGAAAGAAACAACCAACAAATAATAAATTCATAAATACTAAAATTAAACAAGATAAATTCATAAATTCATAAACCTTGGCAAGTACTGTCCCGAACCAGTCTGATAATTGGAGAGGAGATGCATTGACGAGCCAGCTGCACGTACCGTATTCGGCTGAACCCAATTCTTATTTTAAAGGGGACTTTTTTTTTCCTATTTGTGCCGTTACCCTCCTACCACTTTCAGCGCCCTCTGGTGAACCAAAGACGTAAAACGTTACAAAATATTAAATTTTGTTTGAAAGAATCTCCCTGGAATAGTTGAAGAAGTTTCACCAACATTTAAACTATGTTTTCATCAATAAATAATGGATAGAATTTTTTTTTTTTTATTCTTTTGCGAATTTATGGTTGGTTGGTTGATTAGAATAACCGTTAATTCACAAAAGAATAAAGAAAAAAAAAAAGAATTCCGTCCATACTTATTGATAAAAACTAATAGTTTAAATGTTTGGTGAAAATTTCTTCAACTATTGAAGAGAAATTTTTTCAAACAAAATTTCATATTTTAATCTGAAATTTAAGTTTTGTTTTTACGGATTTTGAATTTAATTTCTTTGAATATTATTTTACTAAATTTTGTAAATATGATTAAAGAAGATTTCCGAGTCCGATAAAATTTGTTTATTTTTTGAAAATGTTCCCAAAAAATAATTTATTATTTAAGTTTTATTTATAATTACGAATAATTCAAAGTTTTTCCCTCTACGTCATCACCACGTCTCTAAATTTCTTCCCGTACGATCAGCGAAATTATGGTTCTGGATATTAAATGGATGGATGACTGTTCTCCGCGTTCGAATGATGTAGCGACCCTGGTTCGGACTCTAAGTTAAGTTGTAGGTCCCCTTACATCATATGACCCCAACTTCTTATTAATCAATGGAGAAATCATACAATTAGCAAAGGATGATATTTGAAAGGATTAAAAGTTTTCCATTATGTTTATTATTATGGACCTGATAAGGGCGAGGGTGTGGTCATTTTAGGGCTACATCGTAACAGTGCTTCCCGTTAAATCAGCAAAGTTAAGCGACGTTCGGTTTGTTCAATAGTTGGATGGGTGCCCGCCCTCCGCGTTCAGATGATGTAGCGTCCCGTAGGTGGTTTGGGTCCCCCGTAAAGCTGTGGAACCCCTCGATCACATGACCTTTTCTTGCCATTACAAAGGTTAAACAACCTTGTGGTCATTTAAGAGTCTCTGAATATGCTAATAAAATAAATCTAATTTTGTCCTCCTTCGCAACATCTAATGTCTTATGACGGAGGGGACCTACAGCTTTACGTGGGGTCCGAACGACGGGTGGCTACATAACCTGGAAGCAGAAAACGGTCCCCAATCCAACTAATAACCAGATGCACTCGGTGAAGGGGGGGGTGAAGGGGCGGGGAACGGCGTCCCCTAGCATCCAGTTCGACAGTAGAGGGGGTAGGGGCGGGGGTAGTGCGCCCCGAGTGGAAATTTCCATGGGACCCCCCCAAAAAAAACGGTCGAAGGGAAAAAAGAAAATCAAAGAGGGGAAACGAAAATCGTGTGAGGGTAAAAGAAGGCTGCTGATCGGAAGGTCGTAAGATCGAGTCCGGACAAGGACTTTGTAATTTCTGACTATCCGTGGTGAGTCGTGGTTCGGATTCCACGTTAAGCTGTAGGTCTAAGGTGGAGTGACAAACTTGACCTTCGTCAGAATGAACAATTCGGGCGGAAGCGAAACCAAGGTTAACCAAGATTAACCAAGATATATATATATATATATATATATATATATATATATATATATATATATATACGAGTATTACATAATGTTTATTCAATAATTTTATAATTAATTTTCCATTTGGACTAGAAATGTCGTTATAATAGTTTTTTATATTTTTTTTTATTTGAGATAAAATGTTTTTCAAAGTTAAAAAAAAAAAAAAATTTACATTTAATGCTTCATCATTATTTGTTTTAATTTGTGAACAGTTCGATGAAGCTAATAATTAAAAGGCTTAAAACGTGCTTTTTCATTATAGCTCTGAATAATAATGTAACACACACACACACAAACACATACATACACATACAAATACACACACATTTTTATAATTAATTTGAGCACTTTTAAATTGAAAAAATAATATTTCTTGAGTATTAGCAGCTGGCTGCGCGTAATTTTAAAGCGTGAGGTTTTTTTCTCTTTCGAGTGATATACACGACATTTCACTCCCATTTTAGCGAATAAAAATCTGGGAAACGCCGGTAGGAGACAACCGTGCCTCACATTTGCCGTGGAGGGTAAAGAAGTAATTTTTAAAAAAAGAGTTTCAGCGTTACGTTTACCTGAAAAGTCTTGAATATCTTAGCATAGATCTCTCTCTCTCTCACTCTCTCTCTCTCTCTCTCTCTCTCTCTCTCTCTCTATCTATCTATCTGTCTATTTATTTATTTCCCCACTACAACATTTTCTTGTGCAGCCTAAGACAGTCCACTGAGATAATTTTAGGTCTGCGATACGCCTCCGACTACTTTCTGGGACAAGTCTTTTTGTAAAGGTACAATTCTTCAAACTGTCATCTGTTCATTTTTACAGTTTTATTTTAAATTTTTATTTTACTTCTTATTTTAGTATTTAGAGTCCAGTTTTAATTTATTCTGAAACTCCATTAATTTATTTTGTAGTACAGGGTATTCCATACATTAAAACCAGCTCACCCTCTCGTTTATTGTTAATTTCGCAGCCATCCCCTACCTAAAAGTAAAAAAATAATGTGACCACAAAAATTGTCCCTGTTTTAATCGCTTATTACTCAGTCATTATTGCAGCTTACAAATGAAATAAAAAGCATTCGAAAGAGAACATTTTAAAGTTTATTTAATTTTTTCGATATCTGGATACGAAATCAGTACTTATAAAAAAATGACAGTTTTATCCACCACAATCATGGGTTATTTGTCGTGTGACCACAAAAATTGTCCCTGTTTTTAATCGCTTATTACTGTCATTATTGCAGCTTCACAAATGAAATAAAAAGCTTTCGAAAAAGAATATTTAAAAGTTTTATTTAATATTTTCGATATCCTGGATACGAAATCAGTACTTATAAAAAAATGACAGTTTTATCCACCACAATCATGGGTTATTTGTCAGACATGCAACGTGTTTTCATCGCAGAAGAGATGATCAAACATGGCTCGGTAGTTGCCACCCAACGGTCTTTCAAACGACAATACGGTCAGCAAAGGACCATAGATCCTAAAACGATTCGCAGGATTTTCGCAAAATGGAAACTTCACGGCTCAATCAAGAACATGCATAAAGGCACTGGGCGCAGCAAAGGTGTGCGAACCGCTGAAAACATTGATTCAGTCGCAAATCAGCTTGAAACGGACAACAAGAAATCTGTGAGACGACTATCAGCTGTGACAGGAATCAAACGGGAGAGCATTCGGAAAATAATCACGTTGGATTTGAGAATGAAGTCATTCAAAATTATGTGTTTGCAACAGCTTAGCGAACAAGACTACCAGCGTCGTTTGATGTTTTGTGAACGCATTGAAACAATAATTGAACAAAACCAGATAAGATTAAGTGACATAATATTCAGTGATGAATGCCACATCTATCTCAATGGGTTCATCAACAGACAGAATTACCGGTGTTGGTCACAAAACAAGCCAAATATACACTTGGAGAAACCTCTGCATTCACCAAAAGTTACTGTCTGGTGTGGTTTGAGTAGCAGCAAGGTTTATGGTCCTTACTTTTTTGAGGACCCAGAGACAAGAGACCGCTTTCAGTAACTTCAGAAAGATATGTAGAAACGCTGAACACTGTTTTTGAACAAGAAAACTGCAGTAACAAGTGGTTTCAGCAAGACGGAGCAACAGCCCACACAACTAGGCAATCACTGGAATGTTTAACAAGATTTTTTGAACAAAGATTCATTCCTCATCGCTCGCAGTTTCCCTGGCCCGCAAGATCTCCCGATCTATCACCTATGGACTTTTTTCTCTGGGGATTTGTCAAGGACAAAGTATTCAGGCAAGAGCCATCCTCTATCGAAGAATTAAAGCAAGCGGTGTAGAGAGTGTACAGTCCATTGAATGCAGCGTTTTGGAAAATGTAATAAATAACTTCCTTTCCCGTTGTGTGAAATGTAAGAATGTCCAGGGACGTCACTTTGAACACATGTAGAATAAATTAAAACTTTAAAATGTTCTCTTTCGAATGCTTTTTATTTCATTTGTGAAGCTGCAATAATGACTGAGTAATAAGCGATTAAAAACAGGGACAATTTTTGTGGTCACACGGTATTATAATCAACACTGAAAGTTCCTATGATGCGCGATTTTTGCGCCACCCTGTGTATATATATATATATATATATATATATATATATATATATATATATATATATATATGTGTGTGTGTGTTGTGTGTGTGTGTGGTGTGTGTGTGTGTGTGTGTGTATATATATTTTCGATACACACACATGTCAGTAGTTTAAGTATAAGTGATGACCGAAGCTGCAATGTTTTACACAAAGCACCGCTCCGTACATTTTTTCTTTTATGTCGAAAGAAGGGACCAAGGGCCCATAACCCATTCAGGGTATATATACTTTGTTTATAGCACTGGTTCCCAATGGGTGGGCCATGGCGAATTTCCTGGGTGAGCCCTGGAGGTTGGTCATAGCATGCCTTTTAAAAATCAAATTCAAGTTTAGAATTAATAAAATTTTAGTAATTTTATAAAATTATTTGGCAACTAGATTTACATTATTTTTCCATGAATATTCGAATCAGCTCTCGTGGGCCTACTTTAGAGGGTCAACATATTAACGAGTCCCCCGTAAGTGGCTCATCGCCGCTAGAATCAACAATGCTCCGTTATCATAATCTGATGAACGGACCGATTCATATCTATTTTCGTGCCTATTGGCATTACAAGAAGCAAGATGCACCACGAATTGTATTTCGTCCCGAAGGCAACACATATATATTTGTTTCACTCTCAGGCACATTCATATCACCCTAGGCTTGTTTGTTCTACATCAAGGGTTCTCAACAGGGGGATAATTACCACCAAGGGGGTAATTTGTGATATCCCAGTAAGGTAATGGAAGCCCGCCAAAATAGAAAAAATAGAATAAATAAATAAAAATCACAAACCCGTATAGGCTTATGGCTTATAATTATATTTACATTCACATTTATACTAAATTTAGGTTGTACAGTACTTCAAAGTCACTTTAGGTTTAGGACGGGTAATGGGGTGAACAATGCCGCTCCAGCTGGGTAATGGAAGTGAGTAGGTTGAGAACCCATTGTCCTACATAAATTGGGTCGAGAATCTGTAATTTCTCAATTCCAAAATCTTCCATTTTATCGTGTCTTTAATTAAGGGGGCTAAACATGGCCTTTTTTTTCTGTTTAAATATAAGTGAAACGTAGTAATTTTTTAGATTTTTCCGTTCCCAATGTAAAAATTATCATCTATTTAAAAAATGTAGTTAATTTACGTACATTTTGACCACAAATAGAGAAATTTAACTATACTTTTATTCGCAAATAATTTTTAGGCGGTTTTTTTTTTACATAATTTTTCGAATTTCAAAATTTTTACAAAAATTATGTGCGTTTTTGTTGATTCTGTACCGAACCATTAAAAAATATTTATATTTTACGTGTGTAAATAAGGAAAATATATATATATATATATATATATATATATATATATATATTATAATATATATATATATATATATATATATATATATATACATTATAACTGCAAACACGCAGTATAATTAACGTAAAGAACGACGCTTTGTATAGGAGACTTACCGCGCAAGATGAGAGCGAAAGAACGAAACAATTGAAAAAATGAGGTACCACCCGGGTACTTACCCGGGTGAGGCCTATGGTGTAGTGGTTAGCATGTCTGACCGGCAATCGGAAGATCCTGGTTCGATTCCGGGTGGGTACCTCATTTTTTCAATTGTTTCGTTCTTTCGCTCTCATCTTGCGCGGATAAGTCTCCTATACAAAGCGTCGTTCTGAACGATTTGTTTGAAACTTGCAGCCTATAATTTATCTCTATAGCATACCTACATTCTACCAAATTTAATATGACAGTCTTAAATTTCTGAATATTTAACAAAAAAGGTTACGGGATTCGGACCTTTGGACCATCTAATTCAAATAGCTGTAACAAAAGATACGATATTTCTTGTATAAAATTTGCTTCTTATTAATTTTCACCAAAATCTGATGGTTGAACATTTTTTTTACGCTGAATTCAAAATTTCACGACCAATTTCCTCAAAATGAAAAACATGAAGATGCCAAACTTTCAGGTCGCCATAAATGTTTTTCAAACTTGCAGTATATATAATATATATACATGTATATATATTAATGTAAAGAACGACGCTTGTGTAGAAGAACGTTCCGCACAAAATGAGGAGGGAGAACGAACAAATGAAAAATGAGGTAACCACCCGGGAATCGAACCCGGGATCTTCCGATTGCCGGTCAGATATGCTATCCACTACACCAGGGGTTCCCAAATTGGTGTTCCGCCGAACACTTGTATACCGTGAGAAGTGTTCCGCGGAACACCAGTTTGGGAACCCCTGCATTACACCATGGGCCTCGATTAATCAGAAGTCGTAATTCTCCTACATACTGGGTGTTGTTTGTAGTTAATATATATATATATATATATATGTGTATTGTTGGAATTTGCCAACATTGCATTTTCAAAAAAAATATGTAAGAAGTAAAAATGTTAATATATATATATATATATATATATATATATATATATATATATATAATAGTGTTACACACTTCTCGAAATTGAAGTTCCAAGAATTACTATATACAGGGTCTGTCAAAAAAAACTAAGCCAATTTGAAATCTCTATAAAATGCACAATTTGATAGAGATTTCAAATATGTTTTTAAACTAAATAAATAAAAGGCTTATAAATAATCTGTGATAATTTTATAACTTTATTTTAAATATTTTAGGAGTTATGCGGTTATTTCTACAGATTGCGAAAATTTCAGTTTTTCTCATTATGTAATTATTATCTTCTTTTTTCTCTTTTTCAGAATTTGTTTAGATTTAAAATTTTTCGTGAATACCTTTAAATATGCCATTCTCACATGAAGATAAAATAATTATAAAGCATTATAGAGTTGAAAAAGGTTATAGTGCAAGGAAATTACTTTCTGAATTCGATTATAAAGGATGGACTAGATCAGGTTTAGATTACTTATTGAGAACTATCGATGAAACAGGAAGCATTGAAAGGAAGGTTGGTAGTGGGCGACCAAAATCAGTTAGAGTAGATGAAAATATTCAGAAAGTGAAGGGACGTATCCTTAGTCAAGAGGATCGACCTGGTAGCCACATGACACCTGCTCAAATATCAAAAGAACTAGAAATATCAGAATCAAGCGTAAGAAGGATTATTAAATCTGATCTGCAATTTAAACCATTTAAAAGAGTGCATGGACAAAGATTGTCAGAAGTAAACTGTCAGAAAAGAGTTGAGAAATCCAAGCGTATTTTACGTATAATAACTGAAGATAAACTTCTCAAGACATTTTTTACGGATGAAAAACGTTTTATGGTAGAGCCACCAAGAAACTCACAGAATGACCGGGTTTATTCTGATGTTGCGAAGAAAAATGAAATCCAAGATGAAAGACTGTACGCAACAAGGAGTCACTTTTCTTCTAGCGTCATGGTTTCTGTTGGAGTGTTCAAGTTGGGAAAAACTTCAATATTTTTTATTGAGCCAGGAGTGAAAATTAATGCTCAATATTATTCAATTACCCTGCTTGAGAAAATGCTTCCAGAAATGAGAAACTTGGCTAGTCAAGGTTACTTTATTTTTCAACAAGATGGTGCAACATCACATACTGCCAAAACAACCATCGAATATTTGAAAAAGAATGTGCCTGAATTTCTGGAACCGAATAATTGGCCACCTAACAGCCCTGACCTAAACCCTGTAGACTACGGAATATGGGAAAACTTGGCAGAGAGAGTGTATAGGAACAGAATAAGGGATGTCAATCATTTGCGTGAGTTGATTATCGCAAAATGGGCAGAGCTCCCCAAAAGCAAATAAATCGAGCAATAGACGAATTCAGAGCAAGATTAAAAAAAGTGATAGAAATGCAAGGGAATCATATTGAACAGTTCTTTTAATTTTATTAAACTAAAAATTATCTACAGTATATCGTAAAAAAAAAATTTTCATGTTAAGTAGGAGAATCTCACTTTTTAGTTAATTATTAATAAAATTAACAATTCTGAAGATATCTCATAAAAATTTAAAGGATAATAGGTGATTACCTATACTTTATTGTGTAAAAAATTCAACTTAATTAGATAAATGGTTTTGTTTTAATAAAGGTTTGAATTTGGCTTAGTTTTTTTGACAGACCCTGTGTGTGTATATATATATATATATATATATATATATATTATATATATATATATATATATATATATATTAAATCCTAGCCAGAAATCGGGAACTGTGTTCTTATGGAATTGTACCGTTAGTCCAGGGGTGGGGGAATCTGCCGCCCGCGGGCATAATGTTGCCAGCGGACAGTTTGATTAAAGTTGTACAGTATTTACATCTTAATTATGTCCCAAGCTATTTTTAAAGTTGTAATTTCCAGCTAGAGACTATTTTAGTTGACATTTGGCCGCCACGCAATAAAGGTTCCCCACCCTTGCTTTAGTCTTACAAAAGAGGACACCAACTTTCGAGTACATATTTTTAAAATTGAAGGGGCCGAGGAGAATAGAATGTTTTGAAAATATGAAAATTTTTAATGGAATTTTTTTTAAACTTTTTCTAGATAAATATAAGCCAAATTACACGACATAAAAGGGGAAAAAAACTGAAAAATTTCATAAAAATCGACCAGTAAATAAAGATTTTTTGGAAAATAGGTCCATCCCTCTTTTAGTTTATTTCTGTAAAATATTAACATATTTACCGGTAAGTCTAATACATTTTTACAGAAAAACCACAAACCTAATCCAGATATAAGCAAAGTTATAATTTAATCCAACCAAGTAACTGTACTGTGATCACAAACCTCGTAAGATTTTTCAGACAAATAATCAAGCATTTAAGACACAATCTAAATCCCAATAAAGCTTAAATCTTAAGGACCAAATTAAATAAAACAAATAGTCCAATTTCATAATTATTTATTTTAGGTTAAAATTACTGTAACATCACAAATTGTAAAATTGTAGTGGTTAGCATCGCTGACTACGAATCTACCGGCCCCTGGTTCGATTCCCGGCGAAAGCAGGCGGCGCGTGGCTTACCCAGCTGTTCATCTTCCAGAAAAAAATAGGTAGGTAGATAAATGGGTATCCTTGGTCCTAGTGGTAAAGGCGCTGGGCTACTGATCAGGAAGTCGTGAGATCGAGTCCGGACAAGGGCTTTGTAATTTCTGATCACCCGTGGTGGGTCATGGTTCGGATTCCACGTCAAGCTGTAGGTCCAAGGTGGAACAACGAGCTTGACCTTCGTCAGAATGAACAATTCGGGCGGAAGCTAAACCGAGGTAACCAAGATAGGCTTAGGCTCTATGTTAATCTAACTAAACTGTAAAAATTAATTTCTTACTTTTCTTTTATATACGGGATCAATTAAATTTACGCATACATATACATCAACAGTCCCCCACCCATGCAAATACACACACACACACGAATTCCTTGTTCCATGCACGGTCTGTGTGTATTATATATATATATATATATATATATATATAATATATATATATATATATATATATATATATAGATTTTGAGGGTACCTATATCAATGATTTAAGTTTGGAAGGCCAAAACATTTTTTCATCTAAGTTACTGATAGATTTATGTCTAGAAATTAAATTTTGTTTAATCCTTTACGTACGAGGGGCGGTCAGAAAATAAGTTTACACGGCGTATAATTTCGTAACTAAAGGACATACACTGATTATGTTTGTATCAAGTGAATTCGTTAATCATCGTTGTCAATACTGCACGTCGATTCAGCTGCCATCTACCGTACATTGGTTATGCGAGTCAGTTGAACATGGCGGCTCGACTGGAACAGTGCCATCCCCTACGGAGCAGTTCAGGACGTTTACGTTTAATGGCCGCTCGTATACGTTCCAGTGTTGAACATTATGCAGCTGCATTGATTGTTGTGCCTTTTTGCATGAAGTCTGCGAGCAAAACGCCTTTGTCCCAAAACATGGTAACCATCACTTTGACAGCGGACCTCACAATCTTGAACTTCTTTGGTCGCGGGGACCCAGGGTGTTTCCATTCCATGCTGGCACGTTTTGTTTCCGGAGTACGGTGATGAACCCATGTCTCGTGATCCTGTGACAATGCGCTCGAGAAATTCTTGACCACTGACAGACTCGGAATATCGTTGCAGAAACGACAGGGCACTGTTCCAATCGAGCCGCCATGTTCAACTGACTCATATAACCAATGTACGGTAGATGGCATTCGAATCGACGTGCAGTGTTGCCAACAATGATTAACGAATTCACCTGATACAAACATAATCAATGTAGGTCCTTTAGTTACGAAATTACACGCCGTGCGAACCTATTTTATGAAAATAAATTATAAAGATTGAATGCATTTATAACATGTAAGGATTTCATTAGTTTGGCAAATCTTGGGAAATGCTATTTTTGAAGTGTCTTTTCCGCGAAACTTTAATTAAACGTCGATACAAAGTTAAATTTTTCTCTTCAAAACTTTAATTGTTTACTCGGGTTTACTCGGGTTTATAAACTTGTTATTTAAATGAGTTTAAATGAGTTTTAAATTTTTAATACTTATAAACTCGGGGAAGTTTAGAAACATATTCGTCCCTTAGGATTGCTAATGCTATTCCTCAAATATATTGTAGTATAGTATCTATCGACCATTTTTGTGGTCATTTGAGAAACATTTATACACTTTTTTTTTAATTTATATTATATATATATAATCGCGGTAATTATAATTAAAACATCTGTGCTTCTAAATTTTAATTTTCTGTTTAATTTTACAGTCAATTTCGTGGGATCTTTTTTATATTTAATTTTGTCCATCTGTAAAATTTCAGTAATTTCTACACTCTTATCATTAGCAGTGAAAGGACTTTTATTACGATGTTATTTTACACGATGTTAATAGATTGATACAATATATATATATATATATATATATATATATATATATATATATATATATATATATATATATAATAGGAATATGAAAACAAGAGATACGACTCTCAACATTTATTGGCCAAACGTTTCGGTCCACTCAGGGGCCATCTTCAGTGACTAAATAGAAGCATCTAAAAATAATCATAAAACTAAAGTAAATACAAATGTCAAACTGTACGATAATAAAATCTAACACAAAAAAGTTAAAAAGTTGTTAAAAAACTATCTGGATTATAAAACAAAATAAAAGTAAAATTAAAACAAACTAAAATTTCAAAAATTAAAAGTTTAAAAATGTTAAGTTTAAATTTAAAAATTTAAAAAGGACTAACCTGGATGGTAAAAGTTACAAATAACAAGTGGAGAGAAAGGAAAAAAAAAACAACTTAAGTTAGTGCGTTGGTAGCGTTTAAAAGGTGTTGGTTGGTTAGGAAGTATGCAATTTTATCGAGGAAAGGCTATCGTTTAGTTCAGGATTTAATTTCTTGATAAAAAGGGATTCAAAATTTTAAGATCAAGTGAATTAGGAGCAGACGACAAAATCGCAAAGGAGTCCTGGGGGCACGGGTGGTCATGGGTCTCTGAATGATGCCGAATAGCAGAGGATTCAGGAGTGGAAAGAGGGCGAGAAGTTCGATAAGAAAAACCCAAATGCTTCGAAATCCTAAGTTTTAACTGTAGGGCAGTCTGCCCACATAACGACTTTGGCAGGTCGCACATGTATATAAATAAATAACAAAGGATCTCAAAAGCACGGGGAGGTGATCTTTATGGCGAAAAAAGGATTGCAGAGAATTAGAATTAGAATTAATGATTATAAAGTCGTATTGAGGGAAGTGTCTGTCCAAAATAGAGTGGACATCTTTATTGAGTTGAAAAGTTAGTTGGTCTAAAAATGGAAGCTTAAGATAAACCTTCTGTTTCGGAACGTGGAGTGAATTATTTTAGGTGAATATAGGTTATTTAAAAATTTAGAAATTAAAGTCTCAAAAGTCAAAGTACAATAAAAATTATAGTTGAAAAATCTTAAGATACTGAATTTCTAAGTCAAATAAAGACCAACTTGAACAAAGGTGATAGGCTCTAAAAATACGACTTTTAATACTAGCCAGCTTAAAACTAAGTGGATATTGTTGAAAAAATGAGTACCGAGTTGGATAGTAGTTGGTTTTCTGTATACTTGTGTTGAGAAGCCTGTACTGTGTTTATTTATGGTAACATCAAGAAACGAAATTTTGTTGTATTTCTACTTCCATAGAGAATTTAATATTAGGATGCTTAGTATTAATGTAATTTAAAAATAAAGGGGCATGATCTTTATGCTTAAAAATGA
Source organism: Bathynomus jamesi (assembly GCA_023014485.1). NCBI lineage: Eukaryota > Metazoa > Arthropoda > Malacostraca > Isopoda > Cirolanidae > Bathynomus > Bathynomus jamesi. The sequence goes on along the minus strand of JAJOZX010007277.1, from coordinate 60,808 downwards.
CAAAACAATCATCTACATTGAGGATAAGGTTCCCGAAGAACATTTCTATCGTAACTATATATATATATATATATATATATATATATAGATATATATATATATATATATATATATATATATATATATATTATATATATATATATATATATATATATATATATATATATATATATATATATATTAGTGGTGGACCGGATATCCGCATCATTTTTAACATCCGCATCCGCACTTCTGACTGCGGATGTTATGCGGATATTACCTCTAATAAATTATGCAATTTACAATTAAATTAGCTTATAAAGTAACTTATAAGGCCCAGTCATGCACATTTCATGTAAAGTATTAATTATTAATGAACAAACAAATATATAAACCTCAAATATAAATATCTGGTAACGCAGAAAATTGAATGAAACTTGTTTCATTGAATTTTCTGTGGCTGAAACTCTTGAGAAAGTTATTTTTTTTTATCATAATGAAAACATTAGTATTAATTTTAATTCTTATGCATTGCCTGCCATAATAGTAATATCACGAAATTTGAAAAATTATGTCATATATCATAATTCTATATTATATTGACAGATTAACTAAATATCCGCATCCGCATCCGCGGATATTGAAATTAAAGATCCGCATCCGCAGATGTTGAAAAACTGACATCTGGTCCACCACTAATTATATATATATATATATATATATATATATATATATATATATATGATGAATAATTTTCATATATTACATATATATATACACAGGGTGTCTCATAAATATATATATATACATATGATGAATAATTTTCATATATATATACACACACACACATATATATATATATATATATATATATATATACAGGGTGTCCCATAAATTCGGTCTCATAGGAAACTTTATTTTAAATTAAATTTACAACAGTAATATATAAGAACTAAAATAAATATTCAAATTGATGTCTTGTTTGGGGACTTCTTTTTGTTGCAGGTAGAATAACACGCAGTGACTAATATGGAAGTGAGTTACACTGGTGTATATATATATTTATATATATATATATATATATATATATATATATATATAGAGAGAGAGAGAGAGAGAGAGAGAGAGAGAGAGAGAGAGAGAGAGAGAGAGAGAGAGAGAGAGAGAGAGAGCGTCATTGTTAGATTGGCACTGACATACGGGTCAGGTTTGATTGGTAAAATGATGGATTGCGAGGGATCATCATTTTTATTTTCCATTTTGTCTCGCAATCATTCATAAATTCGGAAAACGACCATTTATAGGATTGAATTTCAAGCCTTTTTCAATCATTTATTCTGAGGTTTGTCTTTCAGCAACAATTTCAACCACCAATTAAGCGTTTGTTCATTTGTTTTAATTATGCAATTTTAAGTGTACGCTATTTTATTTCCATTTTTATCCCGAGGGGAATTGGAGGGGAAATAAATCTAAGTTTATGGTAAACACTTCAATTTATGTATATATAAATGGCACTTTCTGCCATATAAAACCAAATTACACTTTCCGGGTTTGTATTACAGTTAATAATGAATATATTTTTACTCCATTTTTGTAAAAAATTGTTGTAAGACCGTATTATTCACATTAGACAAACAATAACAAAAAAACATACGTTGCATTCTTCTGTCTGGTGGTATCTGGCATCTATCTCTATTCAACAGGTATATAGGTATAAAAGGTGGTAAACTCGTCCATTCTGTACCATTCCTCAACACTAGACATCCAGCAAAGGATATTTAGGAACAATTACAGTCTGATTTCTCCATTGACAAAACCCCAAGCAAAACTTTTAAGTTGAACCCAAGGAAGCTTCAAACGGTAAGCCACTTTTTATTAATTAATTAGTTGGTTTATTGTAAATTATAGTAACTAATGATTATCGTTTAAAAATTAATACAATTGCAAAATCGACAGAGTTAATATTAACAAATGATAATTCTTTTCATGCATATCAAATTAAGTGTTAAATTAATAAAACCGATGTCGTGGAATTTTGGAATTTAGAATTCAAATTTGATTATTCGTTTCATTGTAATTTACATTATTTTAATTAAAATTTCATCCACGCAAATAATTTTTCATGAATTAATTACAAATATATTTATGGCAAATGAACGTCACAATCTATTAATTTCACCCGTTCAAATAATTAATAAATCTTTGAAAGAGACAAACCAAATATTCATTTTAAAACAAAATCGTAACGCATTCCGAAAAACTTGGTAATTGAGTCATTTTACAGAATTTTCCACATTCTACACATTTTCCATTACTGTCCAAGGCTACTTACTTTTTATCAAAATTTATTCGTAATGAATCCATTTCGTTCGATAGAAAACCTTCTTTCCCCTCGAATGGATTTATCTATTTTCACCCCTCAAAGAATTCTTATGGGAGGAAGGGGGGGGGGGGGAATCCTATGTACCAGAAATATAGAAAAAAAATGCATACATTTAGATTTTTAAAAATGTCTGTAATTTCAGTTTTTTTATAAAAGTATTTAAATATTTGAATGAGTATAAATTTAAATGTAACGGACTTTATTTAGATCGGATATCAAGTTCAAAAATTGTATTTCATTCAGTGTCGAACACTTTTCTAATCAACTTCGATTGATTAAATTAAAACTTTGATTAAAAAATTATTCCAAATATAATTCGTGTTTGTAAGTAGTTATTACATAATCAGTTTAAATTATTTGATATAATGACAACAATGACGTCGTTTGAAGCCAAACAATGTTAGTTAAAGTAGGCTTTTAATGAAACTAAAATACTACTGTATCTTGACTTCATAGTGAAACACTTTTTTATTATTATTATTATTATTATTATTATTATTGTAGTAGTAGTGGTAGTGGACTAGTGGTAGTAGTATGGGACAAATAATATTTCGATACAAATTTTAGTGATAAACTCTACGGAAATATAAACCCATATTTTACTGTCTTTAAATACTGTACACTGTACAGTCCGTTCAAAAAAATCTGTCGTGAAATTCTCGTGAAGCGCCATGTTTCTTACTGCTAAGTATTGATGAAAATTCTAGAGTTTCATGACCGTACTTTTCGAACCGACTGTACATATAAAAAACAACCGATTTTATATAAATAAATAAAAGTCCGTCAATTTTTCAAGCCAAACCCTAACCCTAAAAATGAATTTATATATATATATATATATATATATATATATATATATATATATATATATACTGATGAAAAAGGATTTTCGTTTGTATTTTCTCTTTATTCTCTATAATGGAGGACTGTTAGTTGTTTACTGGTTTCTGTTCTAACAAGTGCGGCCGTTGATGCCTCAAATTAATCAAACTTTTGTCCGACATTGCTGGCATCAATCTTGCTACAAAGGATTTTCTCTCTTTCATTAACACTCTATAGGTCAGCTGTATTTTTTCACTTTAAATAAATAAGTAAATGAATTATAAAGAGTGGATAATTAATTTGAATTCAGTAAGAAAACACACTAAACTATATATATATATATATATATATATATATATATATATATATATATATATATATATATATAGCAGAGAGAGAGAGAGAGACAGAGACTACACTTAGTGTATTCCTAACATTGTTCTCAGTGTCATTTGCGGTTCGAATTTATCATTTTCACAGTTTCCTGCCGACCACTGCAGAACTAACTTTAACCTCTAATCTAACCTAACCTAATTTTTAAACTAAACTAACCTAACTCATAACTGATGTGGGTAATATTAGAATGAGAGTGGCAATCGCATTAAGCGAGAAGAGATCTTTTTCAGACTTAATTCTTAATTCATCATTTATCCGTCGTTGTAAAGTGATAAATTATCGCTATAAGCTTCTGTTAAAGTGACCAGATTGTCACCTACTTTCGATCCACGTAACATAACACTTTGGAGTTGTTACGAATCTGGAGGAAGAGGCATAATTGTACAAATAAATTCCATATAGCAGAGTTCAGGGAAATTTTTGGTACCTTTTTTACTTCGTCGGGGAACTTATTAGGATAATTTAGTTTTTTAGGTGCGTTTAAGAGAAATCTGATTGTAATGAACAGTATTTTAATCAAAGCTGGGCACTTGCGGTTTTTTTGCGGTACTGCGGTACTGCGGTACTACCGCACTACCAAACCGGTACCGCATAACGCAGTACCGCAAAGGATCGCTGAAAGTACAGGCTGTACTTTCAGCGATCCTTTGCGGTACTGCGTTATGCGGTACCGGTTTGGTAGTGCGGTAGTACCGCAGTACCGCAAAAAAAACCGCAAGTGCCCAGCTTTGATTTTAATATAATATTTTATTAGGTCTTAGATGTTTTTATTTTAATTCTTACTTTAAAGTATTGTAAACGAATTGAGAACCACCAAAATATAGTAAATAACATTTACCCTCAGTAAAAACGTAATATGTTCTCTCTTGAGAAAAACCGTTCTTTACGCAATTTTTTAATTCAGTTTGCACGATACACGCGATAGTTATTTTAACGTGTGTAGCTTTTATCATAACCTAAATTAACTACATTAACTACATTTTAACTACATTTAACTACGTTTTAACATTAACTACATTTTAAAAACTAAATTCTTAAAAAAAGTTGTAAAAAAAAAAAAAAAAAATCAAGTTAAAAATCTTTACAAAATCTAAATAATAAAAAATGTAGAGTTTAAAAAACAAAAATGTCGCGAAATAAACTTCCAAAATGCTACAAATCGCAAATAATCAGCGATTTTTAGCAAAAATGCGCCAAAGAACGCAATGAAATTTGCGTTCGTCTTTCAAAAGAAGATAATTCGTGACTTCAAGTAAACAATGACACTTACAGTAAGTCCTTTTTCAGTTGAAGGGAAACTAAATGTAAGTCCGAAATACCTATTATAAAAGTAATTAATGAATAACCAAGGATTTACCGACAAAATCTAAATATACGAAGTTAAATCCTACATACACATACACACACACACATACACACATGTATTAATAATATATATATATATATATATATATATATATAGTATTGTATAAGGCCTACATATTTCTATTGTTATCGCCTTTATTTGATAAAAACCATTATGGAAAAATGAAAACAGGATAAACCTTTTCAGTAAATTAATTTGCCCTCTTCAAGTCACAAAAAAAAACGAAAAAAGCACTACTATATATATATATATATATATATATATATATATGAAAATTGGCTACGCATCAGAGTTTCAAAATAATTAAGAAATGAACAATAGGATTTTTGCAGTCGACGTTTTTCAGAAATTTTGTGACTGCAAACTGCAAAAATCCTATCATTCGTCTCTTAATTATTTTGAAACTCTGATGCGTAACCAATTTTCTTATATGGACTTTGATTATCTTAAAAGTTTGTTAATATATATATATATATACAGGGTGCGCAAAAGTCGCGCATCATAGGAATTTTCAGTGTTCATTATTTATAATAGATTATTTTTTATTTTATGTAAGGGATGGCTGCGAAATTAATAATAAACGAGAGGGTGAGCTTGGTTTTAATGTATGGAATACCAGGTACAACAAATCGATGCATGGGTACAGAATTTAAATTCTGTAACGATTCATCGATTTTTTTGTACCTGGTATTCTATGCATTAAAACCAAGCTCACTCTCTCGTCTATTGTTAATTTCGCAGCCATCCCCTACCTAAAAAAGAAAAAAATAATATACTATAGTCAACACTGAAAATTCCTATGATGCGCGACTTTTGCGCCACCCTGTATATATATATATATATATATATAATATATATATAATATATATATATATATTAGTCATGTAGTAACTGTAATTCATTCAACCGTGAATCGAGTTATCCGTGACTTACCAATGGTAACCAATGTTCATTTATCCGTGATCATGACATAGACTTAACCGTTATTTGACGCGGTGTTTACATCCGCGGCTCGTTTCCCGCCAGCCGACCACAACGTGCCTCAGTCAGTGTCTCTCCGCGAAATGTTAGCAGAGGAGTTACAAACTTCAGTAGCAGATCATCACTTTTTTGTGGTGAATAGAAATTACTGGGGCAGTTATTTGTACAATCAGCAGTCACTACAATTTCATTGTTGTTTATAATTCTAACTGCCCTATTACTTCTGGGCCACCCTATATTACACTGTAATGGAATAATGCTATGCGTGGTAGCGCGCGAGGTGGGAGGCCAGTCAGTGGTGGCGGGCAGCAGCGACTACACCGCCCACCCACCCGCGTGGTATGCTGAGTTACCGTGACATTGGGTTATCACTGATCATGGACCGCCCTTCAATTACGGATAACTGATATATATATATATATATATATATATATATATATATATATATATATATAATTATATATATATAATATATATATATATATATATATATATATATAATAATCACCAGAATAAAGAATGAAATAAAAAAATTGATCAAACATTAATCAAATTAAATAAGTTATTCCTAAAAATAGTTAAAACTTTGTAATTAAAAGTTGTTTTCATTGTTTATAGATTCAAATAAACATCGTGTCCAAATCGAAAAATGTGGCAGAAACTGACTGACCAGATTTTAGTGCATCACTTTTCAAGCTAAATTCTTAGTTTCAGATCTGGTGAAGGCCAATGTTTAGATTAAAAATATCCTTTAAATGGAGAAACGGCGTCATTTTTTCCAACTTTTATAAAATTTGGTATTATTTTATCGATATTTTGGAGTCGCTTCACGCTTCTTTTGTGGATTTGTGCGTCAACCTCAGTCAAGTTTTTCATACGGCATAATCTGAAAAAGTTGAAAACTTTCTTAAGTGCAAAAAAACTATATTATTTTTATAGAAATAAATTATATATTACATTGAAAGGAATTCCCTCTTGTCTTTTAGCTATTTTAATATTAATTCACGCGAATGGAAAATATTAAAAAAATGGAAGGAAAATTCAGTTAAAGAATATTCTATCAAAGTAAATTTTAAATTTCAAATATATTTTATAATTTTAGAAAAACTGAGAGCTTATTTATGTTGCGCGAGTAAATCTTAGGAATTAAAAATCGACGACCTTTGTGTGTGTGATGAGGGGTCGGGGTTACAGTCAATTCCCCTCCGTTAGATAATTAAAAAAAGTTGATTGTCTTTCTTCTTGTGACAAGACCAGAAATGAATCTTTGCATAAGTAAATTATATGAATTAAAAGTCGACGACGTGTGTGTGTGTGTGTTATCAATTCCCTCCGTTAGATAATTTAAAAAAAAGCTGATATTCTTTTCTTGCGACAAGACCAGAAATGAATTCTTTATGTAAAATTAACCTGTGAATCCCAAATATCTCGAAAGTTTCCGTTAAAAGTACCCAAATAAAGGAAACAGAAATTTTTTTTTTACCATTGGGTCTCGAACCCTTTCTGAAAGTTGCAAATAAGGTAGTTAACCTTATTATCCACTTCAGAATTAAAAGATTTTCGGTTGTCGTAATTTTTCATTTACTTCAGTCGTGTCTCCCCCCTAAATGTAGCCGTCAAAACTCTTTGTCAAGTGAACGACGCTCATATCCATACCCCACCTGCAAAATGGACCGCACCTGAGCTTTCCAATTGTGGTCCTTGTTAATTAACTAATTAATATAATTAATTTTAATTTTGTAAAGTGTCCGTTACCTTTATCGAATCTCAGTTAGGTTCGAAATTATAAGCAGATACACATATCAGTTGTCGCCTCGATTTCCCAAAATCACGCAAGTACACCCGCTGAGATATATCTATATATATCAGGAAACACCGCTAAAAGTTAACTAATGTATCGAATTTTTTCAAGTTGTACGTTTGATCTTTTCACAACCCTGTGAAGTACTGAGCCTCAAAGATATGATTCCTTTTGACCACTCTTTCCCACGTTCGGAACAACGTGATTTACCAAACAACTGATCTTCTCTCTCATAACTGAGCCCTGATTAAATTTATATATATATACTGTGTGTATATATATATATATATATATATATATATATATATATATTATTTAATATATATACAATATATATAAATTTAATCAGAACTCAGTTACGAGAGGGAAGATCAGGTGTTTGGTAAATCACGTTTGTTCCGAACGTGGGAAAAAACGGTCAAAAGGAATCACTCACTGGAAAATATGTTAGTCCTTGATTCTGCGGTGACCTCCATTTTGCTTATTATTAATGGTTGAATATATTTTTTGGAATAAAAGGAAAACGTTTTGGATAAAGGTAAATTTATTTAATTAAGCTCTCTTCCTCGAAATTTCTTGCCAACCGAATATCTTTTGGCATGATGGTAACTCTTTCGGCGTGGATGGCGCGCAAGTATGTATCTTGAAAGAGATCAACGCGGTAAACCTCTGAAACTTCCTCTAGGGCCATCACAGCGAATGACTGAAATCGGAGGTCAATCTTGAAATTTTGAGCGATTTCTCGGACGAGACGTTAGAACGACAGTCTCCTGATTAGCATTTCAATACTCTTTTCGTAGCGCCTGATCTCACGAAGGACCTACAGTGCCGGGACGATACCTATGAGGCTTCTTAACTCCACCAGTAGCGGGACCTTAAAGATGGATATATATATATATATATATATATATATATATATAAGCGTTCAGGTCCTCTCATGGCATTTATATCTGCGTAAATCGATAAGTTCAAGTAACGCTAATTTCATAATTTCATCGGTCTCAATCTCTCTCCACGTGAGAGAGAAACACGTTTCTTTCTACAGCGTCTGATTTCACCGCTGTAAATCGTATCAGAACAGCTTCATTAACAGCAACTTTGTGTAACAGCGATTAAAATTCACCATTAAGAATATTTCCGCGTTAAGTAATCACACTTATCGTATTCGGTAGTATATCACACTTATCATCTCCAGTATTATATCACACTTATCGTATTCAGTATCGTACCCAGTAACAGTATCGTATCCAATATGAGTAACACCGTTTTCCCTATAAGCGAAGTGAAGATACTGATGTCTTGGGTTCGAGCCCCCTTCCCCCATGGTGCTGGTAATAATAATAATCCAGAAGTTAGCGCAGTGGACCCATCCGTTGGCCTGAGCGTTGTGCCAGTTTCTGTCCCTCCTCAGGGATTATTATCATATTCTTCTAAAATCATAACACTTAATTGTTTTATGCAATAAGAAGGGGCCAAGGGCGAACGCTCGCAAAAATGCCCGCTCCCGACGTGTGTTTTCTATATAATATTATGTTTATCGCTTTGAATCAAGTTATTCCTGTTCTTGAGTTATTATTATTATTATTATTATTATTATTATTATCAGAAGTAATTATTAAAGTTTTTATATTATTTAAATACATATATACAATTGGGTTTCTTCTGAGGTACATTATTACCAGCTCATAGATGGCAAAACAAACTGGGATGGATATCTGCTAAATACAACCCGAAGAATACCAGCTATTCATATATCGAAACCAACTCAGATTTTACCAATCGCAGCTTCAATATACACGAAAAATATCTCAGCATTTGCTACACAATCCCCCAGAAGTAAAAAGATCCTTTTTCTCGTTCTTTTTCATCTTTAGGACTCGCAAGTCATTGGTGAAGAAAATCAGTGTCACATTTTTTCGTGGAATTATGATACTCTTCGAACCTTCATCAGCTTCATTTTATCTTTTACAAGAAGCTGACCCCATATTTTTCCTCCCCCCCGCACCACGCACTGAGCAACCTAACACTCCCATACTACTCGTACACAGCCTTCCCTGCATAAATTCTTTCCCTGATAATTTTTAGCAGTTTCTCAAGGCAGTGTAAAATTGGTAACCCCCTCCACAAAAAAATCTTGTCGTCGTTCTTTCGTTAAAATCAGGTCCGTCCGTCCTCTAGGTCACTTCCCTGGCCCTTGTGTCGTCCTCGGAAGATCTTGTTCCAAATTCTAAATGAGTAGGGTACAGCATGGTCACGTCTCAAAACCGCTTCTCATTAGATCAGCGAAGTTAAGCAACGTTGGATCTGGTCAGTAGTTGGATGGTATTGAAGGCCCAGATGAGGTTATAGCGACTCGTAGATGATACGGATCACACATAAAGCCCGTAGGTATACCTCCGTCACGTGGCCTTTGCCGTGGCCTTTGCTTAGGCGATCCCAAACATTATTACCACATTGACCATGATCAAAACCGACCGCTGTCTCTCCTCCCCAGAATTTCAAAATACAACACACCACAAGGGCCTCTGAACAAAAACAATCTACCATTTACACACTGAACCACGAAAACAATCTACCATTTACACACTGAACCACGAAAACAATCTACCATTTACACACTGAACCACGGAAACAATCTACTTTTCAAACACTAAACCATCCATCATGATCCTGAACACTGGAACGAAAACTATGTTTATATCTCCAAATCTCTGTTTATGTAGTATTGTACAATCAACTTTAATTAAACGCATTCGGAATTTTAATCTCTCTCCTGGCTTTTATTCTTTATGTACAAATATAGATACTTTTAATTTCATCATGAACTCCTATAAAAAATATTAAGCAATTTACCTGAACCTTAATAGCTTTAATTTAATATATATATATATATATATATATTATTAATATATATATATATATATATGTGTGTGTGTGTGTGGTGTGTGTGTGTGTATATGGTCAGCATCGTTAACTACGAAGCCACTGGCCCCGGCTTCGATTCCCAGCGATAGTTGGTAGGTAAATGCGTATCCTGGGTGGCCTAGTGGTTAGGAGTTTGGGCTGCTGATCGGGAGGTCGTGAGATCGAGCCCGGGCAAGAACTTTGTCATTTCTGACCACCCTGGGTCGTAGTTCGAATTCCGCGTTAAGCTATAAGTCTAAAGTGGGGCAACAACAAGATTGATCTTCGCCAAAATGAACAATTCGGACGGAAGCAAGACTAAGATTACGAAGGTATAAACACTAATCCAAATAAACCCTTTATGGTGGCTTATTTGGACCGCAAATCGTTAGTCTCTTGACTCAGAATTTTTTGCATCACCCTGTAGCATATAATAATTAGACGTAACTTGTACCATTCCTTTAGTGAAGTTTATCACAGTAAAGACATTGGAAAAAGTTATAAAAATATTCTCAAAACTGTAATAAAACTTACTTGGTCTAAAATATCTGTCTAATATTATATTTAGGTGACGCCATTCGTCTTTCTCTTCGAAGCAACAAAATTAAAAAGTCGTGGTCTTTTTTCTACGATCGTAAAAAGTTTTTAAATAGTCCTTTGTTCAGTGAAGGTTCTAATCCAGTCTCCTGATCCGCGGCTATCCAAAAGGTTGGTTAGGTAAAATACCTATTCAGGAAGGGTATTTCCCCATTACGTGGGGATGAGTGTGTCCCAAGGGTCAATTGAGCCAGAGTAGAACCAGCGTAAGTGGCTGGCTCAACCCCACCCGAACTAGCGGCTGGGAGCAAACCAAAGTCTAACAGCTCAAAGTCTGCCACCGTAACCACTGACTATCGCTGACAAACACCAAATAATAATAATAATAATAATAATAACTTGTTTTATCAATTCTTCTGAATTTTCAGTATCTTCTCGCCTGTTTTGTTCAGTCTCATTCTCGACGAGGGAAAATGAGGGGAGAAGTTTCAAAATAATTTACTTATCAATAATTATTTGTCACCACAAAACTTTGCACTTTTGATAAGAAATTTTCATGCAATATATATATACACATATAATTAAACAGGCCGAACCCCTTATCCTAGTAAATAAAAATGTATTGCTTACCGCCATTTCAACCTACAGCAGCATTTGCCCCTCTGTCATGCTTGTAAACCAGTATGAGAAGTTTGGCAGAAGTGATGCACAAATCCTGAGAAGAGAAGTGAAGTGATTCTAAATTTAAAAAAAAAAAAAATAGAAAAGAATGATGGAGATACCTTATCTAATACTACTATTAACTTAAAAATTGATTACCAGATCAGAAAATAATATTTTAGGCTTAAAAAGTGACGCATCACGTCTGGTAAATTTCTGCCAGACTTTTCAATTTGGTTCGCAAGCACAAAACCAGTTCTTTGTAGTTCATATCCCCTCTTCAAGGAGTGTAGCTCTCGTTTTACAAGCTAGGCTTTGGTTCCCAGAGTTACAACGTGGCGGGCTACGTCGTAACCAATGTCGTAACACCGCTTCCCGTTGATCAGCGAAGTTAAGCGACATTGGGTCTGGGTAGTAGTTGGATGGGAGACCGTCCTCCGCTCCCAGATTATGTAGCGACCCGTGGTTCAAATTCTGCATAAAGCTGTAGGGCCCTTCCGTCACATGATGTTCCGAAGGAGGTTAAACGACCCCCATTTACATTGCTTTAGTTACGATTTGGCCATATCGCTACACAACTTCCCTTAAGATCAGCGACGTTGGGTCTGGAAACTAGTTGGATGGATGACCGTCCTCTAAGTTCAGATGATGTGTGTATATATATATATATGTGTGTGTGTGTGTGTGTGTATTACCGATATTATCCTTACAACATATAACTACGATAAGTCATGTAAATTCGGTTAACAGTCTGGATCATATCAAAATTTGCGAATCCTATTCACAGAACCGTGACATTAATTTTAATATTACTAAAACTAAGGTTATACCGGTAGGCTGACCATACGTACCGTTTTGAACGGGACAGTACCGTTTGTTTTATATTTCCTGGCCGTCCCGTCGTTTTAATAAAAATGTCAATTTGTCCCGGTTTATGTACTACTTTTCATGAATACAGAATATTACAAACCCCCGTCCCTTTTTTGCATCCCAATGTCCCGTTTTTGTCTCAAGGAAATATGGTCAGCCTAGTTATACAATTCTATCCTAAAAGCTCAAACCAAACAGCTATTATTATTTTCAAAATGAGAGATGAACCAATAGAGCAAGTACAAGAATTTAAGTATCTGGGTCAAACTATGACCAGCTCCTTCAGTGATGACTCAGACATAAGGAAACAATATCGAAGTTACTGTGCCAAAGCAAACATGATCATAAGGAATTTCAAATTCTGTACGAGCGAAACTAAAGACGCTCTTTTTCGTACTTTTTGCACTAATATTTATGGGTAGCAACTTTTGGTTAATTATAAAAAGGCTCCTGCAGAACCCTCAATTTGCTTTACAACAGATCCTATTATAGACTGTTACATAAGTTACCTCCGAGATGATCAGCCTCTCAAATTCGCTAACCGAAACGTTCCGATCCTCCTTGAGGTAAAAAGACTCACTCAATGCATTTTAATGGAAGAATTAAAACCCAAACAATTCAATTGTCCAAGCTATTCATCAGGCCGGCTTTATGTCTTCTAGACTGTGAACCTCTTGGTATCAAAGTGTTTGTATACGAAAGAGTGTCTTTAGCTTCGTTTGTACAGAATTTGAAGTTCCTTCTATTTTCGACGAAATATCTTCAAATGTTCAAAAGTTTAAATTAGTAAAAATTGGTTTAAAAAAATTTAGTTTAAAAAATTGGTTTAAATTGGTAAAAATTTTACCAGATTTTCTGGTGTTTTTAACTTTTGTCGCTTATCCACTTCTTCCTCGGAGGGCCTCATATGACCTCGTTACTATTAATTCGAAGAATTAAAATTACTAATGGAATTTCCAAAAAATAAACCTCAATTATTCACACAATAACGTTTCTGGTATGAATTTTACAGCGACTTTACCTGATCAATTGTGGCCTCATGACATCGGGTAATGAACTGCATTATGAATCTTTACATTTTTTAGGATTAGTTTGCGATTCAGTTTGACCAAAGTTGATTAAATCTTTTGTCTCGTCAAATGATTCTTTATTTTCTGGTATTATTATATATATATATATATATATATATATATATATATATATATATATATATATATAGATAGATAGATAGTAGATAGATGCTAAAAATTATAGGTACCACAACATAAACATTTTCGAAATACGTAAATACTTGTTCTGTTTTTGTAATCTACTTAAAAGTATTTGTAAAAATCCAGTTTAAGTGTCTCATAAATAACACAGATACGAGGATTAATTCCCATGAATGAAAGCTAATTAAGTGTTAATTTCCTACTTAAAAGTTACGTTTAATAATGTAAATATATGATATTTTTCATAGCGAGCAAAATACTATTTAAATTAAACCTTAATTTCCATTTCAAATAAGTTCATTTGAAATTCCTAAATGTGTTTATTTTTGTTCTCAAAATTTCATTTCTAGGAAAACAATTTAGCTTTGAAATAATGTTCCTATTTTTCCCTCACATTAAATATATTTTCGTCTTTCCTAGTTTTCCCCTTATATTTAGAACCTTTAAATTAATGTATTTAAGTATTTATTTTCATTTAAATATTTTGGATATTCTTAAAAGAGGGATACTTTACAGACCACGAGTAATTTAATTTTAATAGGCCGGGAATGTTTTTCTCCATTGCGATAGTTTTTTCAGAAAAATATAATCAAGGTTTTATGGTATCCTCCAAATTGCTGGTAAATTAGGTTGAATATCGGGTAAAATCTCATTTGTTTACATTTTATGTATAAAACGTTGAATATAAGCGGGAAATTTTCACAAAATTTAAGAAATATTTGAATAAATCAATGTGAGTCTGCGCATGTTTTTACATATACGCCAGAATCGAAATATCATTGAGTGTCTTTGAAGTTCGCACGTTCTTTGATTTCCTCATCGCACCGACAGTTAGTTGAACAGCGGTTATAGATAGAGCGTGATAATTTTCCCCCCCAAGTAAAGGGGATTTTTATTACCCACCAACCCCTTTGGTGACCTATAAACACTTTCGTAACGGTTGAACAAAGTACAAGAATTCTGACTGTTTAGTCCCTCGTAAATCATGGAGTAAATACATTCTCAAAACGATAGAACCTAACCTAAACCATAATACAGACTTAATTTATGAAATCAGGTTTAGTTTCAGCATTAATTTAATTTCTAAATGAGTGTCGATTTTCATTTTTTTTGTCGCGTATCGCCATATTTACAAGCTATTAATGACTTTTTCCAATCAGTTTCTCATTAGTGTTCAGTAAAAATTGTATCGTATTTTCATCCCTTTATTATTATGCAAATTTTGTTAACGCAAAAGTGTTGATTTAAATCGTCGATCGACGGAACCCTAAAATAAAACGAGTGTTTTCGTTTTATGCGAAACGTTTTGACAGATTTTCTTTTACACGAATTCTAATTTTAATTTTAAATAATAATGATAATAATTATTATTATTAATATTAGTATTATTAAATTTGAAGCAGTTTAGTCTTAGTCCATTTTTAATAATGACTAAAATTTAAAAAAGAGACTATTTACAAAACTAATTTAATTATAATTCAAGAAATTTAAATGATATGAAAAATAAATGTAAATTCCTGTAAAAATAATTATACTTTCATAATTATTTTAGCCGATTTACGAGACAGAAAACGTAAATAAGATTTTCAAGTTTTAAAAAAACATTTAATATTTTCATATTAAATATTATTATATAATTAATAATGATATTTACTCTGAAGAGGTTGTAACAATTATGTCGAAACGTTGGTCTACATAATTGAGTTCCTTACGATTATGTAAGATAAGTGCCTATGCAGTTGTAGTTGAAATGGCACCCTGGCACTACGGCACTGCATCGTGATCTCTTGTTGCTGAGTTACTACATCGGTATTTCATCTGTTTACCTTTTCCGGACATTCAAATGTCCCCAAAATGTCCATGAATGAGGACAGATGAAGTACTATCGTACTGTAATATTGAAAGTACTCGGTCGTAACACTGTACTCATAATTATTTATTTTATTAGCATCACTTCATCATTCTGATGGAGTTCGTCCTCTGTATTTTAGCTGTTATTAATAATGATAATAATTATATTAATAATAGTTTTCCAGTATTATCGCAGTATTAATATGCACTAAAACTATTAATATACCACCATATTATTATTATTATTTTTATTTATTATTATTATTATTATTGCTGGTATTATAAATATTATTCCAATTGTTTTATATGAGTTATTAGTAAAAATAATATATTATTTATTGATGTTCCAGAGTATCATCGCATATTAGAATTAATAGTGTCGTAGTATTATCACCATTAATAATTTAGATAATAATTTTTAGTATTGTTATAGTATTACTGATGTTAGTAATTTCTCGTTATAAATAATACTTTCTACTGTTACAGAAAATAATACTAGGTATTATTATGTTGATAATGTCAAGAAATTTCTCGGTATCTCGATGTGGTGTTTACAGAAACTCGCATTAAAATCCAGACGAGACAAATACAAGAAAAAGAAATGGAAAAAAATGGAAAAGGAAGTGGAAAAAAATTCCCCAAATATGAAAATAACTTTTGGCGTCCCTAAAAAATTGGAGTCGAAATAATAGAGACGATTTTTTTTTTTTTTTTTTTTTTTTGTCGAAACTGAACTCAAAATTGGAAGCAAAAATTGCGGTAAATACACCATCAAATACACACACGCTCAAATACATGAGATACACGATCAAATACACACGCTCAAATACATGAGATACACGATCAAATACATTATCTCATTTTGGCAAACTTTTATTGAGAAAAAATACAAAAACTTGTATTTTTCTTTTCAAAATATCTTCATTTCAAAGTTTTAGTTTATAAAATTGTAGTTAAAAAAATGTACTTAATTTTAACAAGTAAAACAAAACATTTCTGTAAAGAATATTAGTTGTTTTTACACATTTTTACAACAATAATCTTTAATTTTGCGGTTATGTTTTGGTAAAAAGGAAAAAAAATAATTTTAAATGAAATTTCGCGGAACTTAAATTTGACGTTTCACATTTGTTGATAATAATCATAGTTGAATTTTTATCAAATGAAAGAGATAAGATATCTTTGTAGGTTTGAAATTCAAAATTCAGTTGAATTTCAATTAAAAATTCCAGTAAGATCTTGTATTTTAACATATATTATATATATATATATATATCTTATATAAGGCGGATCGGTGGTGTAGTGGTTGGCATTGCTGACTATGACTCCACCGGTACCGGGTTTGATACCCGGTGACGGCAGTCGGCGCGCAGCAAACCCGATTGTTAATCCTTCCATACAATAAAAATTGGTTAATATGGGTACTCTGGATAGCCTAGCTGTTAAGACAATGGGCTGCTGATCGGGAGGTCATGAGATCGAGTCCGGGGGAAGACTGTAATTTCTGACCACCCGTGGTGGGTCGTCGTTCGGATTTCACGTTAAGCTGTAGGTCTAAGGCGGAGCAACAAACTTGACCTTCGTCAGAATGAACAACTCGGGCGGAAGCAAAATGAAGGTTAACCAGTGTATGCTAATTCGTAAATCACATAGAATTAACATATAAATTACAATCTTAAAGATTGTTGGTCTAATTAAAAAAAAAATTATTTAAATTAATTTCCCTTAAATCCCGTTTTCATTATTATTATTAAAATAAATTTAAATAAGTTTCTCCAAAAATAATTAATGAATTTCTCGTGTCATCCCCATTTTCTTTGCTGTTTATTTGAAGGGAAACATTTTTTTTAATGAAATAATTAGTTTTATCTTTTGAATAAAACCACGAAATAGTTGTGTGTACATTTGATTGGCCTGCCTTCGCCTAATTCGAGTTATCCTAACCAAAATCAACTAATTTGACCTCGAAGTTTCATGGTGCCTGTCCTCCGCATTCGGATGATGTAGTGAACCATAGTTCGGATTTTACGTTAATTAAGCTGTGGGTCTTCTCTCTCATGTCATCCCATGGCGAAGGCGAAATCATGGAAAGCCAACAACAACGCCACCAAATTTAACCTAATTTAATCCAACCAATCTTATATTATATATATATATATACACACGAGTATGATGTAATATAACGCAGGGCTAATTAATTGAGAAGGGCTCGCGAGGAGCCGAAACTGTATTGGTGTTAAGAAATAACAATTTACGTACTCCTGAAGAGTGGTTTCCTTCTTCATATATATATATATATATATATATATATATATATATATATTACTGACATAATTCAAATGATATGAGAAGTGTTAAATATTTATACAAAATCGTATGAACAGCAACTGACTGAATCAAAGCAAAACGTATTCACACACACTTCGTTCTATTTCAAATACACGAGTGCGTTTCGTCCAAATATTTCAAAACGTCCAAGTTAGACAAAAAAAAATATATTGCTTTATAAAGCCTTCCATTTATTAAAAATAGAATAAATAATATATATAAAAGAAGAAAGAGAAAGTGATGCGTATATATATATATATATATATACATGACTTTCAATTTCAAATTCGCATCTAAAATTCGGAAAACACACTCCAGTGAAGATTCAATGTTTGCAGAATGCAAATCACACTTAAAAAGTCAAAACTAATAAAGGTGACGCGTCTAAATGAAAGTTTAGGAGTAAATTAACATCTAAATATACTGTATTATTGCATGAAAAAGCACTCTTAATTTCGGTGCAAAAATTACTTTTAGCTCAAAGTGTAGAGGTCTTTTTTATAGAAGTTTATTGTAGTATCTTTCGATGCGTTGTTTGTACAGTTTAATTAAGAGTTAAGGTAAAAAAATAGGTGAAAATAGCAATATTTCCTGCTACTTCAAATAAAATCGGTTGAGAAACTTCAGTGTGAAAGTGTCATGGCTTCAAGGGTGAATGTTATAATAAAAGTGAGATAGGACAGTTATGGGACAAATATGAAAATATTTTCAAGAACATTTTTAAATATGGCAAGATATTATGCTTATAATTCGTTATACTTCAGTTACACACACACACCCACACACACACACACACACACAAAACGCGTTAATAAACATGATGCTATAATTTATAGATGGAGAAATGAAAAATTTTTCTTGTCACGTATTGATGATGCAAATGTTGAATTTCGAGCAATTTAATCACCACAGTTGAGTCGCAAATATAGTTTAGTGCACGCTCTTTTATCTCTTCTGTTTAGATGACACTTCAACCGAACTTCAGAACAATTCCTCGTAACTTAGGCTTTCTACAGCTTTTATTAGGTTCCTCTGAATTATGTCCAATTCATGCACGTAATGCTCGCGAGAGAAGAACTCCGCGTGTATAGATAAAATTGAACCAAATATAAATATGAGCTTGGGGAACTGCTCAACTTCCCAATATCGTCAAGCCAATGATGGGTACACAGACAAAAATATACCAGTAATCCTCAGAGGATTTTGAAACCGATTCTAAAGTCTTTCGTAAGAGAAAAAAAGGTAGAAAATTTATTGCCAATTTCCAGGAAATGTTTTTTAATTTAATTTTTTACTCTTTTATAAACGCAAAATAAATTTTAAAAATTCAACTTTTTAACTAGTTATGTTATCAGACCAATTTATTCTAATTTTTTAGTACAAAAGAAACAAAAAAACTTTGTTATACCCGATTACAGAATTATTAAGATTTCTGAAGCATCTTCAAGAACATCGTTACCAAATACATAAACTTCTTAAAAATAAAATACCTGACGAAGAACTGGCGAAAAATGCTCTTATTTAAGCTCCCAAACAACTTCAATTAAAGTATTATTTTTAAATATGGGTAACCAATGAGAACGCAAGAAATTGTTTATAATACTATTGTTTAAGACTAAAGTTTAATATTATTGAGTTCATTAAGTGATGATGATAATAAGTTCAGTCAAGATATAATTGGTTTCCACTGGAAGACTGTAATTTCCATAACATATGTTCATAACACATGTTCAACTCTCTAACGCAAAGGGTTAATCGGTATTTTCAATTTTTCATCTGCTCAACCTGCCAACTCTGGAACCATATTCTTCAACCCATCTTTCCCTTTGTGCATGACCTCCAATCTTTCAAACGCAGAGTGTCCAGGCATCTCAAAAACTCTTGACCTTTATTTCGGCTTTCTCTTTATATTGAGGGGGGTGAGACATTTTACAGGCGTTCGCCCTTGGCCCCTCCTTCCTGCTTAACAAATCACGGACGTTAAGTTAATCCTTCAGAGAACTTCAGTAATAATCAATAATAATCAGTCAAGCGGACCATTAACTCTCGCAGTGCTCAGGCCAGGCAAATTCAGCTCATTGCGCTATCTCCCGAATTATTGTTGCTAGCACCACGGGAATCGAACCCCCGACCTAAGGTATCTTCACTTCGCTCGTAAGGAAACGTTGTAACCCACTGATCTGCAGCCGCATGCAAGAATATCAACAGACACACACACTGTAATCACCAAACTTTGTTTTCACAAAAGTTTTAAGCAAAGAGCAAATCATATGAAAAAAATTGCATTGGGAAATCTTAAGATGAAGTTTAGAAAAGAATCGCGGTCTTATTCAGGACCATCTGAAGGGGGGAGGGGGGGAGGAAGAAGTGCTCCGAGTTTATAATCTGCTTAGAGAGATTTTTTTTTGCTAGTTCAATTTTACTCTCTCTCTCTCTCTCTCTCTCTCTCTCTCTCTCTCTCTCTCTCTCTCTCTCCATATATACATATATTATTATTATTCATTGTACAAATAATAGCATATACAAGGTCACGCAGAAATAGCATGAGCCCATAGCAAATATTGACACATACACCGAAAAGGAGGCTCTGGTATTCGTCTAGGAAGTTAGGAACGTCCGAATTCAAGAAAATACTTAGTCATTCTTGAGAATCTTCTTCCATGTTCCATCAAAGCCAGTACCCGTAGCTCAGTGGGTAACACCGTTTGCCTGCGACCGAAGTGAAGACGCTTAAAGTCGAGAGTTCGACTCCCGATAGGTGTTGGTTAGGTTAGGCTAGGTTAGGTTAAGTTAGGTTGTTAGATTTTTAAAGCATCGATGTCATGTCTCGTCGACCAAATGGTATAATGGTCCGTTGATAATAATAGTCCGGGATTCAGCGCACCGGGGAGCATTATTGGGCTGAGCGATGAGCCAGTTTTTAGCCCTCTTGCAAGAAGACTGAGCAACCTGCCACACCTTAGATCTTCCAATTACTCAATGGAAGAGACAATAAGAATCGGAAGTTTTTCTTTAGATTCGAGTAAGCCCAGAGTGAATCCTACTGAGAACATCTGAGAACATCTTGATCGCCAGATAAGGAAAACGAGTCGTCTTCCCTCATTGTATAAAATCTAAAGGAAATATTGACTGGACTTTGGTAAAATTTGGATCGCAGCGTCAACCGTCAATGGATTTGTAACGTAGCTAACTATCAATGGTCACACCAACTTTTAAAGGTATATATTTAAGATTCAGGGGGAACTATAACATTTTCTGAAAAATAAGAAGAAAATCCTAATAAAATTACAATTTTGAGGGTAATTCTTATCGAATCTTGACCTAAATTAATCGACTTGGAACAGCGGAAAAACGGTGACATTTTTGTAAAAATCGGTTGATAATGGAAATTTTGGGGGGGGGGTGAAAACACGTTCATCTCCCCTTAAAAAACATTAAAAAATTACTGATTGGTAGCTTTTCTTCGGGTATTTTATTCTTTTTGATGACGAATAAAATTCCAAAAAACAAAACTCACTCATTAATGATCATTAATTCTTTAATCTCTTTACGAAACTTTGCTTCTAGAGGGGGGGGGGAGGGGGAGAACTATTTTTTTTTAATTGAACGATAAAAAAAATAAAACCATTTAATTATTTCATTATCTAATTTATTCCAGTAATTTTCTATCTAGGCAGAAACAATAATTCAAGATAATTCCACATTCTAAAACGCTTTTATCGTACGTAAAATTATCTTTTCTTAAACAAATTCAAAACATTTCAATTTATTCTTCACCGTAAAAATAATTAAAAATAGCCTTTATTACTACTTTCATCTATTCTGACTTTCGTTTCAGTCTGAACCGATCTGCGACATCATCTGTCTGACATTCAGTGTTATTGGTTCTTTTGCTTCTAGTGTTTACTTAAACACTCGCTCATCGTCAATAATTGCTTCTTTCCAACCAATAATGAAATGGATAAATGTATTTCGATATATATTATATATATATATATATATATATATATATATATCTTTCAATCTTTCAGATGTTTCGTGCGATGATTCCTCATTTCACGGAGATCAGGCTTGTTGCCCCTCCTCTTGAGTTGGCCTGGTGAAGTAAAGAGTTGGTTTCTTGCGCTCTCAACTTCACATCGCCAGGTACTCCCGGCTCACCTGGAATTGTTCTGAACCAGGTGTCTAGTCTTCTTTTGAAGATATCCACTGCAGCACAACTCGTGTTCCTTAGTTCCTTGGGCAGCTGGTTGAACAGTCTTGGTCTTCTCTCAACAAAACTATTTTTCTTCAGAGATGATGTTCCCTGCCTAGCCTTCAATTTGGGAACACGACACAGTCTTCCTTTCCTACTACCCACTGTTTTTTTTGAGTGGTTATAGGGTTCAAAGTAAGATTAGTGACTAGTTCCTCCATTATTTTCCAAGTATAAATAATGGTATATCTCTCTCTTCTTCTTTGCAGTGAATATAAATTTAATTCGTGTAACCTTTCGCAGTAATTTATTTCTTCGCATCCATTGCTCTTGGCTGTGAAACTACTGTGAAACCCTTCAAGTTAACTAATGTCTTCCTTTCTACGTAAGGATGTTAAAACCGAACAATACTCCAACTTGAGTATGATCAGAGTTTTCAACAGAGAAATCATTATATTCCTATCCCTTCTTTTAAAGGTTCTCAGTATCTGTTCAGTTATTTTTTGCTCTGTTTACTGCTATCTTATTTCGTGTTTCAAATTTCGCGTCATCAGTCATTACAACTCCTAAATCTTTTGCGGTGGAGTTTCTCCGAATTTCCTGTTCATTTGAAGTATAGTATTCCATTGGCTCTACGTCCTTCCTTCTTCCGTATCTTAATAGTTGAAATTGCTCAGTGTTAAATTTCATATTATTGTCTTCAGACCAATTGTAGATTCTGTTCATGTCTGTTTGTAGAGAGCCTATATCCTATATCCTATATTCTGCATCATCATCATCATATATATATATATATATATATATATATATATATATATATATATATATATATATATATATATATGAGATTTGTCTCATGCCAATAAAATTAATCATTATCATATATATATATATTATATATATATATATATACCTTATGAAGGTTTCGAACAACGGTTCAGGATCGACCTGCGGTCGACCCCTCTGCAACATCCCGCCTCATCTGTGGGATTTGATGGAGGAGGGAATTGGTTTCCGATCTCCTCCTGCCCAAGTAGCCAGCCACCATGGCTAGTTAGGAACTTTGCACAAGAACCTGACCAGTTGATTCTCGAAATTATTCAGGTTGGTGTGCTGGAGGTTCCTCAGCTCCATATATATATAAATATTACTTTTTGTTTTCGAACAAATTTGTTCAGAATCGGTCCTCGACTGATCCTTCTGCAGCATCCATCTCCATTTTAGGGATCTGATGGAGGGGATAGTTGCTGTCTCCTCTCATCCTGCCCTCGTAAAGGATTTGTTAACTGAATATTTCGCAGATTACTCACTTCCTTCGGTAGGATATTAAACAGTCCTGCTAACAGCCTGAGAGACGAAGCAAAACCTTCCTGTGCGGTCATACCGGACGCGTTTTTATTTATTTTTTACAATTAGGATCTGATTTTTCAAGTATTTTAAAATACGTATGTTATCACGTACCGCTCACGGCGTCTTTCCAGTGAGTACAATTTCAGAAACTTCAGACGTGATCAATAAGCATCATTATTTGTTTCTATTATTTTAGACGTAAAGGTTCTCTGAAGGGCTTCGATATCTGCTAGATCTCGTTTCTGGGAGAACTTGGGAAAACAAAGCAGTATTCAATTACTAGTAGAACCAAATAATATTTAGAACGATTTCCGATAATATTTTTTTATGTCAGTTTTAATGTTGAAGTATTCTCGAAACTCCGCGTCTATTGACATTATTATTGCTACATATCTGACTTGCTATTTTAATGTAATTGTATGTTGTGTTTCATTCTGCCGTAATTCTATGTTGGTTTATCATCTGTATATTGGGTTTTCTTTAACCTATTTAAATAACGCGTTGCTATTCATTTTTAATTGTTTTGGAGAGGGGGGAGAGGGGGCAAAGCTCTGAGAAATATTTGCAATTTTTAAATGGTGGGAAATTAATCCGACTCAGTGATATTCTCTACATTAAGTATATTAGATTCGCCATATTTTTTTTTAGCATTTCTTTGGAAACTTTACATTCCATTTGTCAGACCTTGGAGCTTAATTTTCCGTCAATTTAGATAGTGTATAATGTCCGCTTCTTGGAAATCAATATCACGGAACGAGTTTTCGCTTGAATCAGTCCTTAGATTTTGCGTATCTGTTTCAAAATATTACTTGGACTTTCAAAATTCAAACCTCAAACTCAGAAAAACAGAAAGGAAATTAAAATTTACATAAAATTTAACAATATATTCAAAGAAAGAAATGCCTTATTTTTCTCCACAAACAATTTAGGCATCTGATATGTCATTAAATTTTATGTATGCTTTTTTTAACTGAATATGCCGTTCGGAAACATGAGAGCTTTTTAGGCAAAATCGATGGGATTCAATTAATTTGCAACAGATAATAATAATAATAATAATAATAATAATAATCAAATTATGAAGATTTATAGAAATGTTGCCATATTGTTTGACAAGATCATAAAATTTTATTTTTATCATTTTTTATCTATTTTATCTATTTTATATTATATCTATATGGACGTCTGTTCTTGTTAACATCTTTTTTTTTTCCTCGGATTTTGAAAGTAGGAATCTCTGTACAGTTTTCACCGTATCTGGACTCGTTCCTTTTTTTCATTACGATGAAACATTTCTTTGGATGGTAATACATGGTAATGAATGCGCATAAAAACCATATTGAAGTAAGATTGTTTTTTATAATATTTGCGTATTACCAATTTATTATCGTCATATTTCGATTTTCTCTCATCTGTTTTCGATATTCATTTGTTTCTTTCAAGTGACACTCCGACGCCTCCTCTACTGCGAACTATTTTGTTGTTTTTTTCTTCTTCTTCTTTAATTTACCCGATTTTAAAGAGGCAAATTGTTCGTCCTTTTGATTAGATTCTATTTGAGCGAATCTTCAGGAACCATTCTTGTTTCGAGAGATTATAATTCACTCTTAGCGAAGGAAGTGTAAAAATGAGAGTTGTACTCACTTCGAAAGCCGGGAATGTGACTACAACGAGTACTTCATTCGTACATACGAGTGTATATATATATGTATATATATACATTTTAGTTTCCTATGAACGTGCATTCTTCTCTGGCATGCACTCGTGGCCATCCGCGTGAGCAAATCGCGTTAAAACTGAGCATTTTGTGTCAATTGGATCAGGAATGCTCTCATCCGAACTAATTGCTAAAATCAACCTCTTTGCATATATCGGCAGCCGAGGGTAATAAAGCGGTAAAGATAGAGAAAGGACACAGAAGGTAATCACTCGTGGAATTAGAAGGTGCTCAGAAGCAACAAGCAATTTTTATAAACAGGTATGGAAAAATGGGGTCCAGTGTTTGAAATATAAGAAGTCAGGCAGGGAACATTTGTGTGGTGTGTGGGGGGGGGGTTCTTTTACAGTAATACAGAAACAGTGTTTTTTTTTTAGATAATTTATTTTAGATAATTTATTTTACTACAATTTGCCTTTTGGTTTAGGCTTTACTGGGCTCTCGTGTTAATTAAAAGGTAACGCATAACATATTATAAGGAATTGAAGCATGACTGAATAATTAGTTCAAAAGATGCAAATTAGATTTAATATAGAAATGTAATAATTGAAACCAACAATAGAATTTAGACATTGAATCATAAATAACATTCGTACGAAGACACATCAGTAGGCCTACTTATTAAAAGATATTTCAATTTATGTTTAAACGAAGCTACATATGAAATATTTTTTAAGGTCAACCTTTAAATCATTTCACAATTTCAATGCAACAAAAAATGGGTGATTTAGGGATTGAGGGAGTGAGGGATTGAGAGATAACTTACTTGGTTCTGCTCCTAGTTCGATACTAATAAAGATCTCCCTAAGTTAGAAAATAAATTCATTAACCCACTATAAAAGTAGTACATATTAGGTCGAACCAAATGCATTACTCGCAGCGAGCTCGTCACTGACCACTCATCCCCATTTTTCAAATTGACCCTGGACAACCCATGCCGGGGTTCCCTTAATGACTCTATTCCCAGCACTCACCTCTAAACAAAGACTCTTTACGATAATTTCCCAAACGAAGAATTTAAGTTTGTTTTGAACAAAAGATAAACGCCAACACCCATACTACTCCAAAGACTTATCTTCCATCTTTATACTGAACTATAATTAACCCTTTAAGGACGACTGGTACAAATTGGTAGCGTTTCATAATTTAATGCATTCACAATTTAACCCTACAAAATATTCCGGGCTTAAAGGGTTAACTGAGGAGTTATTCACACAATTGTTACTCTTACCTTACAGTTCAGAACTGTAAATATGCACACAGTAATTAGCTAAAAAATACCTTTTTTTTTTAATTCGCCAAAATTTATATATAAATTTCTTCGACCCAATACGCTAAACTGTAACCTTAATTTATATATATATATATATATATATATATATATATATATATATAATATATATATATATATATACACACGTTGAAGGGATGAAATGGTCTTGACTAGCTTAATTAAAGAAATAGCAGTTATTCATTCATTAACTCTCTCTCTCTATCTCTCTCTCTCTCTATCTCTCTCTGGGAAGTGTCTATATTTCAACCAAATAATGTTATTCATTCATTTATTTATTCGTTTAACGCGAATGAAAAATGAATTATTATTTCAATGATTTTTTCATGAAGAATGAAACAAAAAGAAAAACAAAAAAAAAATCTTGAAAAATTCTTATTTGCATTTCGACATTTCTTGAATTCTTATCAAAATGCAACGATTTCTGATCAATTTGAAATTCCAAGAAACAAACAACCTCTTTCCCACCTAAGAATGTTTACACAGTGTGTGTGTGTGTGTGTGTGTGTATGTGTGTGTGTGTAGATACGTACGCATATGTGCGTAACTTTTTATTATTCATGTAGATAAACTTCTAATTTAGACAAGGACGATTGATGTCAATTTTATTCATGTTGATCATTCTCCGTAAGTCATTTGTTTCCCATTCCCTCAACCACTGACAATGATTATGCGGGAACGGAAGAAAACCTTCATTTGTTTTGCGGATACAGATGTCTCCGATAATTGGGATTCTCTCTTCAAGTTCCTTCTGGACAGACAAATGCAAATTCAGGCACCTGTCAATTCTTTCAGCCTCACAATCATTTAAGCCTACCTTCAATATTTTTTATACTCGAAATTTATCCCACTGTTCATTTCAAGATTAAATTTACTGGCTAGAACAGTGGTTCCCAATCTAGGGGTAAATTACCCAACTGGAATATCTAATGATTGGGATAATGGAGCTAGATTAGAATTGGGGTTTTGGGTAATACAAAAAAGTTTGGGAACCACTGGGCTAGAATATTATTCACATATATATATATATACACTGTGTATGTATAATGTTTGTTCAGATAAAGTAATTGAAGTTTTTAAATCTAGTTTAAGATGCAAAGTTTGAACTGTTTTCTTATTTTAATTTTTAACTAAAAGTAAATCATTTAAAATTTCCTCAAAATATATTTTAAAAAATAATATCCCGATTTTGTAAAAGTGACTTTAAAAAGTTTTCAAAAAATTATAACTAAGACCAAGTTATAACATAAGATTATACATATCATATGTGTGTGTGTGTGTGTGTGTGTGTTATAAAATTACACCAAATTTAGATGAAAATATATTTTAGAAATTGGTTAGGCGAAAATTCAATTTCATTTTGAACAAAAATGCTGATTATTAGTTAGGAAAGATATTTTGAATATGTTTGACAGGCGCACTAACTGATAATGAGAGAGAGAGAGAGAGAGAGAGAGAGAGAGAGAGAGAGATATATATGAATACAATTTTTAACCGAGGTTAAAGTAATATATGAAAATCACAGAACTTAAAAACTGATGTTCACTTCGGAGGTGCTTGGGGGAATCTTCCGCCCTGAGCGCCCTCTTTGAGGTCCCCGCAGCAGAGTGGCGGGGAGGAAATATGCAAATAAATATCCGCCTTATTCCCCGATTGCAAAGAACTTTGCAAAAAATAGGACGACATTTTGGATTATTTGAAGTGCAATTTTAAAACTTTATTTCTCGTTTTCTTAATTTGGAACTCAATTTTGAGGGATTCTATTTTATTTTATTTTATGATTTTGCATTAAGAATACAGCAATATGGTTTTATATCTTATCATATTACTATGATAAACATGATTACTATGGCAACCGCCGTTACTATAGTAACGAAACACTATATATTTTCTTTTACCATTCGATTTAGGGGGGTAATTAATTTATTTAATATTTCTTACCTAAATTCTGTCGATGTTATTTTTTTTAAAATTCCATTTTTATATAATTTCAGACTGCGTGTGATGTGAAAACGTATTTTTAATTAAAAACATAAAACTTTTGAAATGAATAGATTAAATCTTTTGGGTTATAAACAGATGTTTTTAATCGTTTTATAAAGATTTTACACTACGGCCTTTTCGAGGTTACCTCCGATAAGTCTCTCTTACCTGTACGAAGTATAATTTTAACCGTACTTAGAAACGATCTTTTTTTAATTTTATAAAAATCACACATATTCAAATTATGAACACTCGTAATTTTTCAATATGTTTTTCAACGTTTTTCAACTTCTTTGGACGACCTTGTAATGACGTCATTATATCTAAAGTTGAATTGAAAACATTAAACTCAAATTTAGTTCAAAATCATCCTATCCGTGGAGTGGTAAACCAGTCGATAATTAAAGTTTTGATCTACAAACAGAGCTACCAACAACCTACAATATAGCCAGAGCTACCAATAACTTTTATACCCATTAGCGATTGCGAACGAATCGTTCTGAATATTTATCCATAAATTTCAGATTCATTATATACATAGGCGTATGGGATGGCACTTTACTGGGGGGGGGGGGGGGGGGGGGGGATGAAATTTGCCTAAAAAAAATTCAGAGTGCCCTGATTTCCACATAAGCACTATGCGTAGCATAAAATAACGCAAAGGTTAGAGCATGAGTAACGTATATTAAAGCCTTTTTGATATAAAAAAAATTACAATTTACAAAATTAGATAAAATTTTGCTACAACATTTCTAAATGAGAAGCAAAAAAAACTACGGCATTGCAGTTGATATAGAATTGAGTGAGTCCTCAACTTACGTTTTAATTATTAACTAGAAGTAGAGTAGCAAGTAATTAATTCACCTCAACAAGTAAAAAAAAAAAAACAAAGGAATGTCAGGAAAAATCTATCCTGAGAATGCTCAATTCCCTAGTCCTGGGGGGTTGCAGCCCCCCCAGACCCCCTGCCTCATACGCCTATGATTATATATATATATATATATATACACTGTTATCTATAAATGAGGAAAGAAAAATAAACTTGGGAGGATAAAACGGCATTCGTCATTCCTAATTGATTGTCAGCCATTTTGTTTGTGTCAAAACTCGTGAAAAGCCACATAAAACATTTGAAGAAGAATAATTGATACAAATAAAAACAATTGATATATATATATATATATATATTATAGTATATTAGTGATGTAGGTCACATCCGCATCCGCATCCGCATCCGCGGAACATCCGCACATTTTCTCGCGTCCGCATCCGCACTTTGGACTGCGGATGTCGTGCGGATGTGGACCGTTGAGATAAAACGTCATTAATAAGCGGAAATTATCAAATTTCTACTATATTATAGAACTAGTTTCATTGTGCGCAAAAGTGATGCACGCGACAGATGAGAGGCTGTTCTTGTATGAAGTTACTCTCTTGCAACCTACTTAGATCCACGTTACAAGCTAAGTTATTTTCACCTAGTACATTAGAACGAGTTAAATCATCACTTGGCAAAGCAGTTGAAGAGCTTCAATCTCTTGAATCTGTCGCTTCGCCACCCACCAACAAGAATAAAGTTTCAGTGACAGAACCAACACCTTCAACAAGCAAATCTATCACAGAATCTGTCTCTCAGTTTCTTGAGTTAAGCAGCAATGACGAGACCTACGCGATGTCAAAAGATGTAGTAAAAATGATCGAGAGCTATCACCAGAAAAACGCCTGGCTGCATGTGACAATCCTTTAGTTGGTGGAAAAATACGCAGAATATCTATCCATACTTGAGTAAACTTGCAAGGAAACATTTAGCCTGTCCTCCAACAAACGTACCAAGCGAGAGATTATTTAGCAGTGCTGGATGAAAGAGAAACAGACTGGCAGCAGAAAAGGCAGAAAATTAATGTTCATAACCTTCCTATAATTAAGTTTGAACATAAACGATGAACATCTTAGTTTACTTTATTTTAATTACTCATTTATAAATATGCCTAATAAAACTTTAAACTTAATATAAATAGTTATCAAGCTAATTAAAGATCTCTTTCTATAAGGGTGGAGGTTGGGGAAAGAGGTCGGTCGGGGTGCATTTGAGTTGGGTTCACGTCCGCATCCTGGTAACACAATTATGGTTTCTAATTGTGGCTGAAACTCAACAAAATATAACGAATTTATTTGCAGACGAATTCACTAATTGATTTCTATATTAGTTAGATGCTTGATATTTTGTATGTTCAGAGAAAAGTACAGCAATTATTGTACAATTAATCAATTATACTACATTATAACTACAGCTCTCTCTATATAATAACTTATTATATACGTTAAAACACAACAAATCTCGAATATATCCTAAAAAATAACGAAAATGTAGACATCCGCATCCGCATCCGTGGATGTTGAAATCAAACATCC
Source organism: Bathynomus jamesi (assembly GCA_023014485.1). Classification (NCBI taxonomy): domain Eukaryota; kingdom Metazoa; phylum Arthropoda; class Malacostraca; order Isopoda; family Cirolanidae; genus Bathynomus; species Bathynomus jamesi. Next base: position 29,771 of record JAJOZX010007277.1, on the reverse strand, counting down.
TCATCCGCATCCGCATCCGCGGATGTGAAAAAAATACATCCGCTACATCACTATATATTATATATACCGGTATATGAAAATGAAAATGTTTTTGGCAGATCATTAGCCCTATATGACAGATATTAATAATACAAATTGACAATAGCATACAATGAAAATTCACATACTAAGGATAGAAATACAATCAACGAAAATAGCAATGTCGAAGTTAAGTGAAGCTACAGACAAACGTTTCCATACCATGAATTCCATACCTCAAAACACATATGGTAGGACTGATGAAGAGCTTGGATATCGAGTTGGCTGACTTTTTAATTCTTTGACTGTATTGAGCACGTCTTGTTACCTCTGGAAGTCGAGACATTGTGGTTAGCAACATTTGCGAAGCTGAGCATCTCGAGGGTAATTTATATAGGATTTTGAAAGATCTGTTGTACAGCAAATTTAGAGTTCTGCCAGAACCTATTTATAATTCACCCGAGTTGTTGTCCGAAAATATTAGTGCAGAAGGTACGAAGAGAGTATCTTTAGCTTCACTTGTCCAGAACCGGGAGTCACTTATAGTTATATTCGTTTTAGCACAGATGATTCAATATTGTTTTCTTATATCTGAGTCATCACTCAAGGAGCTGGTGATAATTGACCCAAATACTTAAATTCTTGTACTCCCCTATTGCTTCACCTCTACTCTCTCTATTGCTTCACCTCTGCTCCCTCTATTGCTTCACCTCTACTCTCTCTATTGCTTCACCTCTGCTCCCTCTATTGCTTCACCTCTCATTTGAAACTAATATCAACTGGCTGATTAGAGCATTTAGGATGGAATTGCATAACCTTATTTTTTTAACATTAAAAAGAATATCATAATTCGCAGACTTTTAACAGACAATCCTGACCTTTAATAGAAGGACTTATTAACACCATATTATCGGCATAGACTAATTTATTTATCTTCGTGTTATATATACACAACATCCAACTATTGCCTCATTAAGTGAGCAATTAATCCATCAATATACACATTAAACAGCAGAGGAGAGAGCAAGGCCTTGGACCAAGGATCCCCTTGTCATATCTATTTGACAAGGGGCAAGATATATACCCTCGTAAACTCTGCAGGAATATAAGCTGAGAAGGGATATAGCTAGCTATTGCTGAGAAGAGCAATGATATATGCAGACACACCACGTCATTGGCATATTTTAAGTGCTCATTCGATAGGTCATCTACTTCTGAAGCAGAACCAGTCTTTAAGTCTATTAATTAGACTCTTAACTTCAGGAAGTGATATCAAAGTATTTTATTTCCCTTGGGTCCTCCCACGGGCGTTTCGCTGCAGCATATCTTAAGATTATTCCTACGCACACTATATATATATACACACACACACGTGGATTTATGCAGAGCAACGTTATTATTACAACATTGGCAAATTATTACCAGTTAAACGCGGTTGGTTGGTTGATCCTTTTTACATTCTTCGTGTAACATTGAAACAGACTTGGGACTGTCGAAAAGGGCTTCATAAACTTCTTATTCTCTACTTATCATTCATCTGCCAGTTAATAAATACTGTATTTACAGTATTTCCAATATGGATTGACAATAATGGCCTGTTTGCACTTCGGTTATTCCCTCATTATTTAGGTCGGTTACATTTAGTACAAATTGTTTGGTTTCTTGCTGTGTGTGTGTGTGTGCGTGTGTGTTTGTGTGCGTGTGTGTTTGTGTGTGTGTGTGTGTGTGTTGTGTGTGTGTGTGTGTGTGTGTGTTGATAATATAATTTGCCCTAAATCTGAAACATAGAATCTCTTATTTAGTAACTTTAGAAATTAATGTACGATTCGAAAATGTCTCCATTAGCAGATTCCTCCAGAAGTAATTGTTGACAAAAAAAGATTCATTTTTGGCCTCAAATTCAGCCTATATTTATTTTGAAGTTTTAACCAGGCCCCTCTTGGGGGGGGGGGGGCTGAACCCATAATAAAGATATAAACGAATGCATTTTTATGTTTATTAGTATTTTGGACAAAAATATTTATATTAAGTCGTAGACAGAAGTAAAGTACCGATCCGCCCATACACCCATTCAGGGTTAGAGCAGCTCGGAGCATCATTGCCAAGTGCATAGAGGGTCATCGTACTAACGAGGCTTCCGTAACTGGAAGCAACAATGTTTTATCATAATCCAGTGAGCGGTCCACTTCATGATAATTTTTGTGCTTGGGTTGCTAGTTTGTAGTTTCAGCTATATATATATATATATATATATATATATATATATATATATATATATATATATATATATATATGCAGTTTCGCCACGAGGCCATGATTACAGATTTACAACCCTTAAAATAATTACACTTCTTATTATAACTGCCTCCCGCGTAATCCTTTCATCTGAACGGTTAAATAGTAATTTCGATTGCGAAACACAAGGTCGGATTAGTCGATGTTATGAGGGATAACGAGGGGCGATGTGCCCTGAAAAAGAGCTTAAACTAATCGAAAAATAAATGCTTGCCCATGAATATCAATCAGACAGCGTGTCAAAATATATTCAAGATAGATTGTGTGCATCAGCCACAGGTTCGATATTTTTATTTTGTTTCTCATACAGTATTTGCATTGCATTATTATATATATATATATATATATATATATATATATATATATATATCTATATATATATATTGAAGCAAACAATACAATTTCAGGAAGACCAGATGTGTTGCTGAGTTGGGGGATTTAGCTAGTTTGTTGACAAAGTTAAAAATAGTAATTGAAATGGTAAAAAAATATAATTGTTTCTATGTAGTTTTCTTTAGTTGCAAAACACCTGCTGAGAAAATAGTTAAATACCTGTCAGAGTAGTTTCCCGAACCCTCTATTATAGATTCTAATTCCTGTAGTTGCTTAAGAAATATAATTAACAAATACAATAATGCGTAGTTGGTAACCGTTTCATTTTTAAAGGCAGTTTTAACCGTTATCAAATGGATGTTCACAAGCTTCAGCCAACCTCTTCACAGAATTCTACAAATTCATAGTCTGCCTGACGTTTCGTCCCATTAAAGAACGTCTTGATAAGTAAAAACGACACATTTGCTCTGTTATTCTCACAACCATCCGTTTTGATGCGATATTTTATTCCCTCAACAGTTTATCTCTCGAAACTCATTTTCTTCGTGAAATAAAAGAAAACAACATCATTTCCCTTATTAATGGCTAACTAATATAAATTAATAAAACCGACCTATTTAAACTTTATAGGGTATTCATTCCGATGGATAAACTCATGGATATCCTGGTTCATTTCCTTGAAAGTTCAAAGAATAAGCGTCAGTACACAAAATCTATTTAAAAAATCGACAGTACTCTCTATATTTCATCTTTGCAGTTTTCGACAAAGAAAATAGTTGATAAAACTTAAGGTAAAAAAAATGGAGATTAAAATCACGATTTACGATAGATAGTGTTCAGTTGAATGTGATTCTTTTCCAAAATCGTAAACTTTAACTCGTCCAAATGATCTGCAGTAAAGTTAATTACTCGAGCTACTTTACATTCATTATGGTTCAAAATAGAGTTTGTGTATTGGTAACATAACAGCTTTAAGTTTTAATTTGAAATAATTGAAGAATGTTTAGATATATTTCACTTTTAAACACCTACACCACTTCTGCTCTCTTTCGCTGATCATTCATCCCCTTTACATTCCACACACTTACACATGCCTACCTGCAGTTACGTGGGCGGCCTGCGCAGGCGCGGCGCCCGCGTCCGAGTCTATTCTTGCTTTTTGTGGGGAGGAAGAAAAAAGGAAGGATGGGTCCTCAACCCAATTCTTCCCTTCCTGTAACCCAAATCCTTGGGAAATGAGACTGTTACAAGGCGATATCATTTACCGAACTTTTGTATACACACAAATCCTGTATACACTAAACTGCACCATAAATTTTTTGGGTACTTTCCTGTTATCCCGGACCCCAGACTTAAATTAACAATTGGTTAGGTTTAGTCGTGATATTTTTTGTTAAACTAGCGAAAATATTACAACTTAACCTAACCAACCATCATATATATAATATATATATATATATATATATATAAAATTTGGTTCTACATAATTTAGGACTGTCACATTATTAGTTAGAATTTAGGACCGTAAAAGTGAGGATATTCTGGGGTCCGGGATAACAGGAAAATACCTTTTCTTGTGTTAATTGTCAAAATGTTTCATTTTTAATGTGAAACGTATGTTTGGGAATTTTAGTTCTCTGCATTTCCGTTCAAATACGTTTCAGACTCGCTTACAAGTTTTAGAATGACACAAGTATTTTGATTCAATGTTTTATTACTAATTTTAGTAATTTTAGTATTATATAAATTTGACTTTTAGTTATGTTGAATTTTGAATTATATATATATATATATATATTATATATACTGTATGCTATGCGAACACTATGTACAAGTACAACTTCAAAAGGTATTTCAAAGCGCGAACGTAAATTCCAGTCAGCGAGAATAAAATTCATTCATGAGATTCGTTCATAATATATGGAATATTTTCTTTTTTACAAAACATATAAATATTTAGAGATGCGCCTTACTAATATGTAAATAATTTCATATAGCAAAAAATAACCTCCAAAAAATGTATATGTTTACATATATATATATATTTAATACTTTGTGTGTGGATTTTGTAAACTGGATTTGGGTCTATATCAGGGATGCCATTCCCCTTTCCAAGCCTTTTGGGAATTCTTATTGAGGGTATGCTTCGCGAGAGAGAGAACGAACGGTTGGCGATTGTAAATTGAAAATGTTTTCATATTAGGGATTGGCAGTAAGAAATATATATAAATTTTTAATGGGTTTTATTTTTAAGTATGTCGACAGATCTATTTTTTTTTAAATTTTGAAACTTCTCAACTGTGTACACGTTTTCAAATGCGATATTACGTACACATACTTACATACACGTGTGTATATATATATATATATAATATGTATTATATATATATATATATATATATATATTATATATATATTAGTGATGAATATGGGGTATTCGTATCCTTTATGCAGAAAACAATAAATAATTATATTTGAAAAAATGGAATATTCAATAAAGGTAAAATTCTTGAAAGGAATTAATTCTTGTCATATAAAATTCTCTCTTATGGAAGGGTTTTAGTATTCATATATTGACGAATACTCTCGAATTAAGATTTAAAATAAATAACGTAAAACACATTAAGTTTATTACATTTTATTATTTATAATTATTTTTTTATAGTTATCCTAAATTAAGTACCAAGATTTTAAAGAAAACGAACATCAAATAAATATTTCAATTTCTGAGTACAGTATTGTGTAAATATGGTTAACTTATCGCATGCAAGTTCCAATAATGTTTTAAAGAAAAGTGATTCATTGGTATTTTACTAAAAGCACTATTAATTAACCTCCTTCGCAAAATCTAAGGTCATATGACGGAGGGGACCTACAGATTTACGTGGGATCCGAATCACGGGTCGCTACATATAGTCTAGACGCAGAGAACGGTCTAAAAATATTATGAAGCTATAGAGATGAGTTCATTTATGGAGAAGCAAATATTTCAATATGTAAAATATAAAGACAATCTCTTATTACAAAAATACAAAATATAAAAACAGTTATGTTAACGCGTATGTATATAATGTTAATAGTGTAACTATAAATTTGAGCCTACAACCGGAGTTCATCTGGTAATTAGCAGCATCGAGAAAACGTTTAAATAGCCTTTGATTAATAGCACAGAAAGGATATTTTCGTTCATCTATTATTTCAAATCAATTACTTTGAAGGTATTAATTACAGTTCCACGATTTTCAATACGCCAACGCTGATCCCCTTTTTATTAATATATGTTATTTTATTTATAGCGTTGAATTGCCGCTATCTATCTTGAACTGAATCTATTAATACAGTAAAATTCATTTCGTTTATGAAGTTAGCATCTGCATGCGATTGAAACATTAATAAGCAAAATTAGCTTTAAAAGCTCTTCGTAATACGAGTTAATGCAGAATAACAAAGTTGCACTTTACTCTTAATAGCAATGTTCTTCATTTCTTTGCTCACAAAGAGTTCCGAGAAGAAGTTACACACTCTGGAAAAAGAACCTGATTATGTTCCTTTTATAGACAATTTAAAGCTCGGAGATACCGAAGCAATTCAATTAAGTTTTAATCAATGTTGGAGAGATTTTTTTTATCTACATTTTGCATTAAAAAGTTAGCCTAAATTTTCATAATTGTGGTTTACATATATCTTGAATGAGGTCTCTGAACAATGTTTGGATTTGGAATTGATTCCGGAATGACAAGATTATTTTCAGTAACTAAAATTGAATTGCAAAAGTATAAACCATTTGATAAGGAAATTTCGCAATTCCGCCATTTCAGAACGAACCATTTCAGCTTAAACTCGTTAAATTTACAATCTACAAATATTTGCAATAAACATTAAATTATTTTTCAATTCTATTTTCAATTGGGCAGTTTCCCCGACCCAAACACCACTCCCTGATGCCCCGAACCTGTAAAATAACTATGAGTAGAAAAACAAATCATTCAAAAACACTTTTTGTATATTCGATACTGATCAAAATTTAATAACTAATAACTCTCTTCTCACAAAATACTCTCTCTCTCTCTCTCTCTCTCTCTCTCTCTCTCTCTTTGATACATATACTGTACACAGTTTTCTTCATTACCAAAGCATCGCATCTGCCAATGAAAATATTCTAAACACACTACACAAAATGAGATAATTATAATGAGCAATTAGCATTTTCATTTAATATTTCAAGATGCAAAATGAAATTCGACGCTGTTACTAAGTGATATATATATATATATATATATATAACGTAAAAAACGACGCTTGTATAGGAGAATATTCCGCGCAAGATGAGGAGAGAGGAGAGAACGAAACAAATGAAAAATGGTAATGGTTATCATATCTGACCGGCAATCGGAAGATCCCGGGTTCGATTCCCGGTGGTTACCTCATTTTTGATTTGTTTCGTTCTCTCTCCTCATCTTGCGCGGAATATTCTCCTATACAAGCGTCGTTCTTTACGTTAATTATACTGCGTGTTTGCAGTTAAAATGTATATATATATATATATATATATATAACACCTCGTTAACCTCGATGATGTTCCGTGTGTTGGTCTCTCTTCACACGAAGGTCAAGCTGGTGGCCCCGCCTCTAGGCCTGGCTTGGTGGAGGAGTGAGTTGCTTTCTTGCGCTCTCCACCGCAATAGTGATGTGTAATTACGGCTTAATTTAAATAATTATTTATCGTTTGAGGTTTCAAATAATCGTTACACATTTGATGCAGTTTTACGCAATTTTAGTAAATAATAACCAATACGTACCAAATTTTCAACCAAAACCATAACCCATTTTTCTGTCATTGGTTATCTGCAAAATCATTTAAAACTTTTGGTTTGCCGTGATTCATTGGTTGGTGGTTCGATCTGACAGGATTATACAGACGCATGAAGGGGTTTTTATTTTACCCCTTTGAGTATTATGGCCTGTCAATAAACCTTGAGGATCCGCCTGAACGACCCTCCGTGGATGGAAAACATACTGTACATTAGAACAACCAATCCACCCTCACATGTTGATGAATGCACCAACAATAATTAAGTGCAGAATAAGGCCAAAAAAGGCCACAGATGCATACAAAAACATCGTAAATTATATACAATATATTAATTTCTTTAAAGAAATTAATGGAAATGGTTTCCATTTTACTTGAATGTCACTTAAATCTTAAATTCACTTCGCCTTCCATTTTAGTTTCATTTTTGTTTCAATGTTTTTATTTTATTTATTTCTTATTCTTCTTCATTTTCATTTAATTTTCATTTCATTTTCATTTCTTTTACAGATTCTCGCAAAAATGAAAGGAGGTGTATTCGCTCTCATCCTTTTCGCCATAATTATTGGAACCCTCTCAGCCCCGACTCAAGTGTCTAATCAAAGGTAAAATTCATTACTGATATTAGAAATAAATACGTAATTATAAGCGTGAGAATCAGTATACAATATAAGATTATTATGTCACCATTTATGAAAAGGAATAATATAGTTTACCATTATAGCCTCGTTTTCTTACGACAAATTTAATGGGTAAACTTTTCCTTTTTATCTAATCTTATTGAATTCGTACAAAAGAGTATCCCGAAGTGTCTTTTGAATTGTTAATATTTTATAACTGACGTTACAGTTAGTTCTCAATTCATTGAATAAACTTTAATGCATATTTTATAACAAAAATTCTATCCTAATAAACATTTGTCTAAACATAAACTGCCACTTACTTTTCGTCATATTCTGATCATATTTAATTCATAAAGAGAGTGTCCTGGAATGTCTTTTGAATTACTGATACTTTGTAATTGACGTTACATTTAGTTCTTAACCTTTGGGTAAACTCTGAGATTTGAAGTCTCATTTGACCTTATCTGACCTCTTTTGTATATTTTCATATGCAAATCATATCCCAATGGGCATTTGTCTACAGTAAACGCAAATCGCCAATAACTAAATTCTATTTTTATCATACGCGGAGAGGACATATTTGTCTTCGCTTTAAAACAAAGTTGAACATGGAGTTGAACAAGAGCGAAGGAGTTTAGAGAAGTTTAGAGAGAGTTTTAATTTTAATTTTACCTTTTTGTTTTTTTTAAGGCAAAAACGTGTCAGCGATCAGCGATTAGCCGAACTTGAAACCTTGTTGGCCTTGGCTCAAATGAAGAACCGCAAATACATGTCATTACCCGTTGGATTCGGTCTCATCGATGTTCAGAAAATGTAAGTATTTTAAAATGGCTGCCATTCGAGTCTTGTTTAGTTGGTAAAACATTTCTCAGAAACTACTTGCTAAGCACAACACAGTGTTTGGGATACGTATGGGAGTGATGTCATTCTGGTGATGTATAGTATTGACATCACATTCGACAACATTGGGGATACAATTCTACCATTAAATCCAATTACATTTTCAGTGTCTGACTAAAATGAACCGCGGAAGCTCGGAAATAAAACTAAAACAAAACCGTGCCCCTTTTTAAAATTTAATTAGTAACTTCGGAATGTGTAATTAGCAATTAGTAAGTGCGGACATATAATTTTCATTATATGTATTCTATGCAGTAATAAAATTTACAAAAGAAACCTTAATTTGAATTTATATATATATAAAAAAAAACCTGTTGATTTCAATTACATTACTATAATTTGAATCTCATTTACGGATGATAAACAAATATTCGGAAACAAAGTAGGCAAACTCGTTTCATTAAAATTGGCAATTACATTGTCAATGTTCAGTCTTTCTACATCGACTGTTGATTATACGTAAATGGAAACCAGTCAACCAAGAGTAAATCGCGATACTTTATCCCATCAATAACAAAATTCCTAAGACATTCAAGTGTCTACTATTTTCTAATTCTTCGATTTGTCGGATAGTTTGACCGTTACATTATGACGTAATCATTTTCTTCAATAAAATAAAAATAAATGACAAATATAAAACTCTAATATTTTATTGCACTTAACGTTTAATAATTACATAATTATTAATGCTCCTTAACTTCTCATCATTCTGACTTCTTGACTTTAATTTAACACAACTTTACCTTTTGTTTTTCCAGTGGACGCCGTAAGCGTTCCGTAATGTCCCCTATCAGCCAATTCCTTTTTCCCCGCGAAATGAGCGAAATCTCCCTAAGAACTGGAGCAGTCCCTCTTAAAGCAGGAGACAGCCTCCTAAGGACCGAAGAAATTCCCCCCTACGTTTCTCCCGTTATTGTAGACTCCCTCCAAGGATGGGAAAGGAGAGAACCGAATCTGGCCCTTCTGCAAGAAGGAGAAAACTACCTTTAAAGAGGCAGGTATGAAAAGGAAAGATTAGTTTTGTCCTGGGATATCACGCATGTATGGGTGTGTGCGAACATCAAATAAGTATAATGAGATCGAGTGTGCGATAGCTCATATGTATATATAAAGAGTTCATTTTAGTGAGGTAACACTTTTGGTACCTCGGAATATTAAAAATTTATATTTGACAAGATCTAGAAATGTTTACTGTCGGCAAAAGAATATGTTAGATATGATAAGATTAGACTACTCTATGTTAGCTCACGTTAACGTTAGATTAAGCTTGATTAAGATATATTAATTGGTACCTCATTATTTTGGCATTTTTCAAAGTCACCTTCGGTTCGATGACACTAAGATTAAGTTTTTCAATTTAGTTCCTTTTCAAAACAAGAGATTAAAAACTCTCTCTCTCTCTCTCTCTCTCTCTCTCTTCGTCTCTCTCTCTCTCTCTCTCTCTCTCGTCTCTCTCTCTCTCTCTCTCTGTCGTGTGTGTGTGTGTGTGTGTGTGTGTGTGTATAACCCAATATACTTATAAAATAGTTACTTGCAATTACATTTCCAATATTTTTAATATTGTATAATTATATAACATATCCTCTTTATTTACTACACAGGTAATGCAGCTGGTGGACCTATTGCAATGTAGAAACCCGCTAAACCTCAAGACAACTAAGATTAAATATTTTAAAAAAATATATATATATTTATAAATATTTTTAAATGAATATTTATTCTTAGTAAATATATATAAGAAATCTGCAAGTAACTTAGGTTATAAGAATAATTGTTTATTTTGTATATTTTTATATACAAGAAGTATTTAAATATAATAAATGAGTAAATATATATAATATATAACTAAAATATTAAATTTATTTCTCATTTTATTTGTGTATTTAATTTTAACGTATTTTAGTTGTTTGTTAAACAATTAAAATATTAAAATGTACATTTATTTCAAATACTCCAAGTGCTAATTAACCATTCATCTTGCGATAATATGTATGTATGTATAATTTATACAAATATACATATAATTTCTGTATTTATACACACGTATTATATTTTGTAACTTTAAACTTAAGTTCTTTGGAAAAAAGAAGCTCGTAGGAGCAATAGGAATTTTTTATTTTTTATATTTTTAGTACAGTCTTGAGTGTAGAATATATATATATATATTCTTTACATTATTTCTTTATACTTATGAAAAAATCTTAGAATCACAAAAATTGGTAGATTATCTCAGCCATGCAAATCTTTTCTTTAACCGTATTGTAAAGTGTTTTTTTCAGAATAGCTTTTAGTTTTTATTACTTTGGTTTTATTATTAACGTTAGTGTTACTAATATCAACAGGTTTAATCAGTGTTTGTCATCAAAGTTAAAGATCAGAAATTCATGTAGGATCTCTGGCATAGGTGTCTACTATTTCTAATTCTACGATTTGTGGGATAGCTTGACCTTTACATTATGACGTCATTGTTTTCTTTAATGACAAAAATCTCATGACAGATAACTTTTAAACATTAATAACTGTAAAGTGGTTATAAAGTTGAACTTTGAATACTCTAAAGTATAACAAGCTTATACATATATTATACAATGTATTTAAATTTAATTTTCAATTCAACAAGGAAAAATATTGTAGTTACTGAAACGTGTAAATGTTATTTATCTCTGTAAAGCAAAGCAACTTCTCAATTTATAATGAGTTAAATAAACATTTAGAGGTGCATAACAGCCAGTACTAAATAAACTTATGTAAATATTGCTTAAATAAATATATGTTTATTTATTTTGCCTTCTAAATATCCATTATAATATTTATATGCATACGACATATAGAAACTTAAACATATATATATATATATATATATATATTTCGTAAAAGATAAAGAAAAAACTGTAGATGAAGCAGTAGGTCACAAGTCTAGTATACCACGGCTGATGTAGTTGTAAGGCCTAATACAAGAGCAAACTTTAAATTTATTTGAAGTGTTTATAGGATTCTAAAATAACTAGGAACTCACAATACATGAAACTGTCAACCCCAGCTTTCTAATTTGCGATAACTTTAACTTTCCTTTCACATCATAAGGGAGAACTAATACTGTAGGAAGTTCTCGAAGTAGAGGGAAAGAAAATGCCAGTATGGACTTTTACCAAATAAGTTCGAGATTAAAGTAAGACGACACAAAGGACAAAAAAACATTACCTTGTCAAACTAACTTGTATAGTTTAAAATGCTTGAAACTCTCCATTTATCCGTGGCATTTAACTTTTCTTCAAGTCTTGGCTTTTTATAATCCATCTATCCATAGTTATGAATGGTCAGAATTTGTGCCAGTACATTTGCCATATCTGAATCATCGATTATCGACTCTACCGTCTTAAAGCATGGGCCTAGTTGCCTCATGCTCGGTGCCCCGATCTTACTGGGATTCGCAGAATTTGAAAATACTTTCGACGGTTCACAACAAAAGTCTCCAAACTCAATAAATACTTATAAATTCCATCCAGTAAAACGTTAATATACGTTATAAAACGAATAATTAGCAACGTTCATCGAATATTCTAAAAAGAATATGAAACATTATGTAACTTTAATGGAAAGAAACGCTTAGGAACGTAACATGTAAAGCGGCACAAACAATGGCAGATTCCAGACATATATTCTACTTGAAGTTAATTTAGGTCTGGTGTGTATATATATAATATATATATATATTATATATATATATATATAATGCAAACCAAAAAAAGAAAAAATTATTCCAAGGCCTTTCGTGTATTCAGCAGTACACATCAGGGAATGACATTCTCTGACGAGGTGTACTGCTGAATACACGAAAGACTTTGGAATAATTTGTTTTTTTCCTTGTGGATTTGCACCATTCATTCATTTCACGTGTTAATAGTGAAATTGATCCCACATATATATATATATATATATATATATATATATATATATATATAATATATATATATATATACAAACAAGGGCCACTCAATATATTTTGCCCCACCTTTTTTTTTCTGTCAAGTTTCCTTGTAAGTTCCAGAAATTTTGTACACAAGTAGTTACATACCTTTTTCACAAGTTTTTAGTTTTCCACATAGTCTCCATCCTTTTCCACGGCTTTCCTCCGCCTCGAAATAAAGGCCTTTATTCCTTGCTGGTAAAAGTTCGCTGGGTTCCGCTGGAGCCACCTCTTAACCTCCTCAACAACCTCATCGTCACTCTGAAACTTTCTTCCACGAATAGCATCCTTCATTGGACCAAACAAATGGAAGTCTGAAGGTGCCAGATCCGGGCTGTATGGAGGGTGGGGTAACACAGTCAAGCGCATTTTTGTGATGGCCTCTCTTGTTTGCAAACTGTTGTGTGGTCTTGCATTATCGTGCAAAAGAAGGACGTATTCCAGTTTTCTCTCCGGTCGAACTCGCTTTATACGTCTCTGGAGTCTCTGTAGGGTAGCAATATATGCCTCTGAGTTGATTGTTTGTCCTTTCTTCATAATGTCCACCAGAATCACCCCTTTCATGTCCCAGAAGATGGTGGCCATAACCTTTCCTGCAGAGGGAGCCATTTTGAGCTTTTTATTGAGTGGGGAGTCTGCGTGATGCCACTCCATAGATTGGCGTTTTGTTTCAGGTTCAAAGTGGTGTACCCAAGTCTCATCCCCAGTCACAGTTCGTGAAAGGAAGTTATCCCCTTCTGTCTCGTATCGAACCAACGACTCAGAAGCAATTTCTTTTCTTTGGGCTTTGTGAGTTGCTGAATTATCGTATTCACACTTCCTTCACTAACTCCTAGCTCTAGTGATAGCTCCTTGTATGTGACGCGCCGATTTGATCGAATGATGCTGTTAGCACGTTGCACAGTGTGAGATGTCATGACCGATGCCGGGCGACCGCTGCGTGGCTCATCATCGAGGCTGGCTCTCCCTCTCTCCGATGATCTCACATGTTTAAACCATCGTCCAACTGCGCTTCGATCAACAACAGCATCTCCGTAAACGTTTTGTAGACGTTTGTGAATATTTCCAACTGTTTCCTTCTCTGCAGTTAAGAACTCGATAACAGCTCTCTTTTTACGACGCACATCACTGTCAGACGCCATTTTCGAAACTGCGTTAACCATCGGTTTTATACAAGGGCGTTTAAAAACGGTTTTATACAAGGCGGGGAGGTTCAAACTCGAACAATCCGGTTATGTGAAGCGCAGAAAGTTCAAGCTTACGACTCAAAAGACATTTCAGCCCCATGGCCTATTATTTAGCTAAGAAAAAATGGTGGGGCAAAATATATTGAGTGCCCCTAGTAATAAAACTTAAATTTACACTAAAATTTCAAAATTTTGACACCTACAAAGTATGAAACTCTCATATAAAATTATAAATTCCACAATCGTGAAATTATAAAACCACAAAAATTGTAAAATACTTCATTGTGTTGAACTTATAACGGAATTTTTTAAATTTTTAACAGGAAGTAGTTATACAATTACAACATTTGGGCATCTGTTTGGAAAATGATTTAGATAGCCAGCAAGGGTACCCAGAACGCCAATCGCGGACGACTAGTCGCCCGTGAAACAATGTTAAGAGTCTTCGTAAACTAGATCTACAGTGACAATAGATAACAAAGTTCATATATAATATATACACACCTTGGTTAACCTTGGTTTTGCTTCCGCGCGAATTGTTCATTCTGACGAAGGTCAAACTTGTCACTCCTACAGTTTAACGTGGAATCCGAACCACGCCCTACCAGCAGCTCAGCGTCTTAACCACTAGGCTATCCAGGCTACCCATTTATCTACGAACCAATTTTTTTATTGTGTGGAAGATGAACAGCCGGGTTTTGCTGCGCGCCTCCTGTCGTCACTGGATCTCGATCCTGGGGCCGATGGATTCGTAGTCAGCGACGCTAACTACTACACCACCGAGACGCATATATATATATATATATATATATATATACAAACTCTCTGTTGAGCAAAAGAAACTAGTAAATTCAACATAATTTGTAATTCATCAAAATATTTAATCAAAATAAGTCAAACATACCTAGTAATACTATTGGTACCTATTTTGGCAGTTCTAGCGAAGGAGTTATAGTAATTGGTACTATTTAGGCACTATTTAGGGATTTTAGGATTTTGGGTCAATTTTTTTTGGGGGGGTGGGGGCTTTGGGGTTCATCTCTTAGTGGACTATGTGAACAGTATGCTACATTTTTTAGGGGGGTTATAAATTGCTTATTTTTTAATGTCAAACTGGCAATATTTAATTACATTTTGGTAATATAATCATTACTCTTAAATTTGCGTCAAAATTAAATTTGATATAGAATCGTTAGAGAATTTTTACAAAAAAAAAAAACTCCGAAAATATAAAATATAGATTTTTTTATATTATTTTATAGGATTTTATGTAACTTTCAAATCAAATTGTCAGAATTAGGTTGAATCATCAAAAATTTAGTTTGAAAAGCGCGATAAAATAAAATAAATAAGTTAAATTCTTTAAATATTTAAGGCTCTCCCATCCATTTACTTTTTAGAAACAAAATGGATTTTTCTTTGTTCGACTTACTGGCGGACACACACACACATACACATCGAAGAGCTACTGTAGAGTGTAGAGTCCACTTTTGAAAAGTTTTGGTATTCTGATTTCGAGTATTGTCTCTATTTTTTATGCGGGAATGAGGGGCCAAGGTCTAATTTGCTAATTCAGTACTTAATATAAGTGTTTCAGAAAAGTATCTATGGATTCATTAAGAGACAAAAATAGTTTGGGATGAAATGGGGTATAATGATAGATAGATAGATAGATAGATGTCTCTTTAATGATAAAAATTAACATTACGATGTTAACATTGTTAGAGTAATTTTAACGTTAAATATACGATTGTTAATTGAGCTGTTTATTTATTTTTATTTAATTTAGTCCTTAAAATTTAGGCTTTAATGGGATTTAGTTTAATGGGATTTAGTAGGATTTGTTATAAACATTCTGCGTTTTTCTTTGTTCTTTACAGTTTACCTAATCAGCGCCCGTAGCTCAGTGGGTATACACCATTTCCCTATAAACGAAATGAAGACACTGAGGTCAAGGTTCGAGTCCCATTATGGAACTGATTAATCATAATCCAGGAATTACTGTAGTGGACCGAATTCGTCTGGCCTGAGCTATGTACCTGTTTCTGGCCTTCCTTACTGACTATTATTGCAATAAGAATGTTTGGTTATAAGAATTCTTCAAAGGGTGATTGATGTGTAGTCATTTACAATGGCGTTCATAAATATTCCTACAAAGCAATACTTCAGTTATAGTCGTCCTTATCTTTTGTACCATGCATAGGATAGTTAAGTGGCCATGTTAAGTGGCTAAGTGGCTATGTTAAAATAAGTGTTATAAGGTGTCTCATGTAATAACAATATACATAAAATTGTCAGATAATTAATCAAACAGTATACCAATATGCTAGGTTAAGTGGCTATGTTGGCCTTATTTTTGTATTAAGTTCAGTGTATACGTAAGATTGTATTTGTATGTTAGGTTAAGTGGCTATGGATTGTGAATGATCCGCAATAAAGCCATTAAAGCTGTTTTGTTTGTTTGTTGTATTGTTTGTTTGTTTGTTTGTAATGAAAAGTTTACCGTTCGTTTGGGAAAATTTAGCAAATGAAGAAATTAGTTTAACTCCAACATATAATGTAAAACATCAAAGAATTTGAGGAAAATAAAAAAAATTAAAATGCAAAAGTTTTCGTACATTTATTTACAAAATTATTTAATACTTTGTGTGTCCACCCTATTACATAGTTCTCAAATTATGGTGTTTGAGAACGTTTAAATAGACACGAGAATGGTCAGATTTTTCTTGTGGCTAAATTACTTTGTGATTTTGAAGTAGCGGACCGGCCAAAATTAAAAAATCGACCTTGAACGGCGGTTTTTGTTAATAGCTGGCACCCATGCTGAATCAATGTACCTGTGGGTGAGGAATAAAATGCAGGTGGATGCCACTCTCGCTTTTGGATTTGAAGGTAATTTTCGAGGTCAAACTGTGCAAAAAATTATATTTCTAATTTTAATTTTAAAAAAATATTCTGAGCCAATTGGTTTGACCAAATGTTTCATTTTTCCACACTTAGTGATAAAGAAGTATGATGACACGCTTATTCCATCCGAATTACCAATTCAAGGTCAAATTCAAGTTAATCACGACCGAAATTGTGCTAAAAATTTGTGATTTTTTATTTTAATTGACGCAAAAAACATTGAGCAAGTCTCTTTGTCAAAACAATTTATTTTAACATGATTAGTGCCTAATAAGTTTGATGGCATGAATTAAGTACTCACAGTAACAGAATTATCACAGTTAAATCACAAAGCAGTAAGTATAGCCCCATAACTATACAGTTTACCCACTAGTAACATCTACAAGTTCACGTTTCTTGATGAACATCACCGAAATGCTGCACTGACAGTCACAATTGTGTGGATTGCAATTACTTAAGAACAGAGTTATTAGTTCCTTACAGCACATTCCAGCTTCTCTCGATTTCAGCCCGGAAGAGAGACATAGATCTACTGTCCAGCTGGGTTACAGCAACCGCTGTCGTCACAACCACAAGCTGTCGTACACTTCATCCTTTTCCTGAAGCAATTGCATCTAGTTGTCTTGCACTTTTTCTTGCAACCACAAGCAACAAGCTCCAGGCAGGCTTCATGGATTGGAGGAAGTCTTGTCCACACTGGTAGGAGGCTCCCATCTTCCAACTTCCAGGCTGAAGTGTCCACCGGATCTTCAACATCTACGTGCTCTTTGTCAGCCTGAAGCCATATTTTGACCTGATAGTTTGCCCGCTTGGCGTGGAGCTCCAGGGCATCCTTTGTCGGTGGGAGCATTTCCAGTCTTCTTGGCCTTCCCAAAAGAAGAATTCTGGCGTCATCAACTGTGTGTTGTTCCGGGGTGCCATACAAATGACACACAAACTTCTCAACATCTGCGATATCTCTATCTCGACCAATGGCGTGCAGCAGGAGTGGGTGGTTACTGAACACACATGACCATTGAAGGACGAGACTGTGTCACACCTGGTCAAAGCGTGGAAGCTGACCAAGTTGTCCCTGATTGGGGGCGACAAACTCTTGAATACATCGTGCACAGGGTAGCATTTTCGGTTCTTGGCCGTTCCGCACAGAATCCATACTTCAGCGACCTTGGTGCAAACGAAGTGAATCAGTATCTCTGCACAATACCAGTATTCGTTCATAGCCCTGGGACACTGCATCACATGAGTGAAGGATGAGCCTGGTGTCCGCCTCTTCATGGTTGTTATGCAGTGGAACGTCATGTCGCCTGGTTGACCGCACTTCATGGCTTCAGAGAAACCACCCCCTGTCACCAGCTGACATCTTTCTTGAAAATATCTGCCCTTCTCAGTGATGACGTTAGACAGAAACAAGGCTAGGTCAGCCTTGTTTGTATCCAGGGCCATGAAGTTTTTCCACACTTCAGGCAGTGGAACTTGTGGGCCATCAATGACTTTCCGAATCGGTTTCTTCTTGCTTGCATCCTTTGTCCTGGTAACTGCTTTGATCGATCCTTCCCCTGCGTACCGATCAAAGATGACATCAACTCTTGTTGTGTGTTCATTGAAATAACTCGTCACGGCCTTGAAGAATACTTCAGCATAGTCGCCGAATGTCCGACAGCTGCCAGGCTTGCCAAGAGCTTGGATGAGTGCATGTCCATCTATCATCACACAGGTCTTCAGATCAGAATGGTTTGCTGAGCCATCAGGATGTTCATCAGCTCAGACTTCGATGTCGAATTCATCTCTCCTCCTGCCTTCGCCAGACTAAATGGGACTGGGGACAGTTCATGCTTCAAGACGTTGGCCATCTCCACCATGCGACCTGCGGTCGCGGCATTCAGGAGCTGCTGTAGTAGCTTTCTGTCAGCTTTGATGGTATTCTGCATGTTCTGCTTGATGGAAATTGTAGCTTTGTACACATCAGCGAAGGTTTTCAACCGATGTTTCTTCATCGTTTCATGGAAGCCTACTATTTCGCGCGTAGTATTAGAAAAAAATTGAACGAATTTAAGGTGATATTTTATTCCGGGAACTACGATATAGTTGCTATAACCGAAACGCGGTTAAATACCGTGACTCAGGACTTGTTGGGGGAACTTGATATAGCGGGTTTTAAACTTTTTACTAATGATAGGTTACATAGGATTGGTGGCGGCGTTTTGCTGTACATTCGTAATTCCCTTAGGGCTATCGAGGTTAAGATAGATTTTCCAGCAGCAATTAATGCGATATGCGTTGAAGTTAGGGCGCGTAGTATTAGCTTTAATTTTGTTGTTTTTATAGACCTCCCGTTCAACCCCTCGATACCGATATTAGATTTTACTCGCTTCTTGGTAACTTTATTAATAATCGGAATAATATAATTGTCGGAGACTTTAACTGCCCTAATGTTAATTACAAGACTTTTACTGGTAATGATAAGGGTTTGAGACTGATTGAGTTCATGGAAGATAATATTTTACGACAGATGGTTACCGAACCAACTTGCGGTGACAATATCTTAGACGTGGTGATGACGAACGACGATAATATAGTCGAAGGTTTAGAAGTAGGCGAGAGTTTGGGATGAAGCGATCACCATATTATTAGGTTTAAGCTATTGATAGAAAACTGTAAGGATAGTAACGTAATAGAAGTCCCCGATTTTCAAAGGGCTAATTTTGATAGTTTTGCGGACAAGATGGCGGGTATTTTTAACAACTTTTTTGTGACAGTTTTTACTGTAGAAGACGTAAATAATGTCCCCAACGTGGACGATATGGTTCCATTTCGTAGCGAGACTATTTTGAATGAAATAACTGTTTACGATGGTTAGATTGCGCATTATATCAATAACTAAAAGTGAGCAAGGCTCCAGGCCCTGACGCGCTTTATCCTAGACATTTGAAAGATTTGAAAGACATTATCGTAGGCCCCTTAACAACAATTTTCAATAAGTCACTGGAAGCGAGGATTATTCCTGAAGACTTTAAATTAGTCAACGTTACGCCCATTTTTAAAAAAGGCGATTGCACAGTAGCTAGCAATTATAGGCCTATTAGCTTAACGTCAATTGTCGGTAAACTTTTGGAATTGGTAGTTAGGGATCGTATCGTCGATCACTTAGAAAGTCGCGATTTGATTAATAGTAGTCAGCATGGGTTTCGACGCCATAAATCTTGTTTAACTAATTTGCTAGAGTTTTATAACGAAATAGTGCGCGAATACGATAGGCATAGAGCGGCTGACGTTATTTATTTAGACTTTAAAAAAGCGTTCGATACAGTTCCGCATAGAAGATTAATTGCGAAGGTTAAAGCGCACGGTATACGCGGTCAGGTAGCTAACTGGTTAGAGGAATGGCTTCGTGCTAGGAAACAGAGGGTCGTTGTTAATGGTAGTGAATCGGGGTGGTTGGATGTAGGTAGCGGTGTCCCACAGGGTTCAGTGTTAGGCTCATTGCTATTCTTAATCTACACTAACGACATAGATGTTGGCTTGACCAGTAACGTGTCAAATTTCACGGACGATACTAAAATAGGCGGTAAAGTTGTTAACGTGGACAATAGAAATAGGCTCCAAGACGATGTAAATAGGATTATGGAGTGGACGGATAAGTGGCAGATGCAATTTAACATAGACAAATGTAAAGTTTTGCATAAAGGTTCTCGTAACAATAATTACACGTACACGATGGACGATAGACAGTTAGCGAGCGTTGACGAGGAAGTAGATTTAGGCGTACGCGTATCTAAGGATTTAAAAGTTAGGAACCAGTGCCTGGAGTCTTGCGCAAAAGCTAATAGGATGTTAGGCTTCATAGCGCGTAATTTCGAATTTAAATCGAAGAATATTATATTGCCCCTTTACAAGTCCCTAGTCAGGCCTCATTTAGAATATGCCGTTCAGTTTTGGAAAGTGTTCAGCGTCGCGCCACGAAACTAATTCCGTCATTGTGTAGTGCCTTGCACCACAAGATTATTTTTTATTAGTGAAAACTGCCACAAATTGGCATGAGTGAAATATTTAAATCTAAATAAATAAATAAATACAAGTTAAACATGTCCAGTGATCAAATTTAATTCTTAAGCATTCAGTGTGGTGTGACTAGACATGAATTGGCTTTTAAGGATTATTTTGGCTTGTTGGTAAAATTGTATAGTAAAAACAAGCTTATGTACAACAACACAAAGGACGCCGTTCACACATTTTATTTATTTGAAAACACGGCGCCAGCAAGCAAAGGTTCTTCGTGGTAAGTTCCTATTTATAATATTTATATTCTTTACTATTGCATATCTGTATGCAATACCGCATACTGCAGAGATTAACAAGCCTTATAGTGTTTGTGATTAGTGCCGTAAGATTCATACTATAAATATTACTGTGCAATTCATACAATAAATTACCTTAGGCTAAGTTAGGTCTATCTAGGCAAAAGCCAAATTGTAACTCTAGCCTAGCTGAGGCCTACCGTAGCCTTTGTTTTAGATTAACCTCAGCTCTATTATATTGAAGAGGCATAGGCCTGCCTATTAATTTTCTTAGTATATTTTACTTTATAATATAAGCCTATTATGTTTCGTGTATTTTCTTAGCAGGTGGCCTACATACTTCCTTAGTTTTCCATTCAACTTAACACAATCCCATAATGAGAATCAACTGTTTATCATCCACAGGTTACTGGGCCTATATAGCATATGTATATAATTATTAATTTTTGCCATTTTATTATTCTTTTTCTCTAGAATATTACTTACAGTATTCTTGTCTCTCTCTTTGCAGACAAGGTTGTCATTGTGGCTATTATTAGTGTTATTATTAGTGTTACATTATTATATATTAATATTATTTGTATATTATTTGCACGATAATTATTTGTATATTAATATTAGTTCCATTAGTTGTTTATCAGTATTAGTTGCAGACTGTTATATATTAGCTAAACGGTGCCATTGTTTAATTCTCCATTATATGTCAAAGTTGTTACGGGTAAAAATCCCCTTTGCATTTATAAATAATTGTTGCATATAATTTATTAATTGTTGTCAATAAAATACAAAATTCATATTGATGATTTTATAATCAGTCCTTCCCTTCTTTTATTAAAATTAATTTTGCGCCGCAGTGCTGGATGCCAATCTAGTATTTGGGCGCTGGTGACCCTGGCATTTAGTTAATTATCTACGTAAACTTGTAAAGGTCTGTAATAATAAATCTGACTCTTACAATTGGTGACCCCGGAGTGACCAATGCTTTTTCACAAGCAAAAGAGGCTATAGCACAAGCTACATGCCTTGTTCACCCTCAACCAGACGCTCCTCTGAACTTAGCCACTGATGCCTCTGACGTTGCCGTGTCAGGAGTGCTCCAGCAGCTTGTTTCAGGCGTTTGGGAACCTCTCGCATTCTTTTCACGCAAGCTCTCACCTTCACAAATGAGGTACAGCACTTTCGGTCGAGAGTTGCTGGCGATATACCTCTCCATCCGTCATTTCAGGTCATTCCTGGAAGGACGTGACTTTAGCATTTTTACGGATCATCGTCCGTTAATATTTGCTCTCCATTCTCAATCAGACTCTCATGCTCCTACTGAGAGAAGATACCTTGATTTTATTCTTCAATTTACTTCAGACATTCGACACATTTCAGGTTCTTTGAATGTTGTGCCGGATGCGCTGTCTCGCATCTCAGCAATTTCTGACCCTGGACACTCTCACATCAACCTTTCAGAGATGGCTAAGGCTCAGTCCACGGATACAGACCTCCAAGCTCTTATTAATTCACCCACTTCGTTGCAAGTCCGCTCTTTACCAGTTGAACCCAAGTCAGACTTACAAATTTTGTGTGACGTCTCGACTGAGCATATTCGACCGTTGGTCCCACAAGGGCTGCGAAGAGCTGTTTTTGCTAAACTCCATTCCCTTTCTCACCCGGGAATTAAGGCCACCCAAAAATTAATTGCAGCTAGGTTTGTATGGCCAAGTATGAACAAAGATATCCGCAATTGGACTCGATCTTGCCTTCAATGTCAGCGTGCCAAAGTTCACCGACACACAAAGTCAGAAATTGGTACCTTTCCTTTGCCGAAGGCTCGTTTTGAGGCCATACATCTAGACATAGTCGGCCCCCTCTATTCTTCTCGAGGTTATACCTATCTTCTCACTGTCATTGATAGGTTCACAAGATGGCCAGAAGCTGTTCCTTTGACTTCTTGTACTGCTTCTGCAGTAGCTCATGCCTTTGTTTCATGTTGGGTTTCCCGTTTTGGAATACCTGCAACCATTTGCACAGACAGAGGTGCCCAGTTTGAATCGGCCTTATGGAAGGAACTCATGCTCCTTCTTGGGACTGAGCGCATCAGAACAACAAGCTATCACCCGCAATCCAATGGGGTGGTAGAACGCTTCCATCGTCAACTTAAAAGTTCCTTGCGAGCCACTGATCCATCTACTACATGGGTGGACAGGCTACCCCTAATCCTACTCGGAATTCGTACTGCTCTGAAGACTGATCTTGCATGCTCTGCAGCAGAATTAGTTTACGGTACCACACTCCGGTTACCCGGAGAATTTTTCACACCTACACCCATTAACCCCACATGTGATCCTGCTTCGTATGTCAAGACATTACGCTCTGTTATAAGCAAATTCGTCCCACAGCACCTAGAACTTCCACTTCACAAACTACCTTCGTTTCCCATGATTAACAAACTTGCACGCATGTTTTCTTGAGACATGATGCTCACCGCTACCCTCTTCACTGTCCTATGATGATCCCTTCCTTGTGCTAGACCGTAGACCCAAAACTTTCATCATTGACAAGGTGGGCAAGCGTGAAACCGTTTCTGTGGACCGCTTGAAACCAGCATACCTTGATTTTTCTCCAACAAAAGATCCTATCCTCCCTCAATCTTCTGTACCTCCACCTCAAATACAGGTACAGCAACCTATCCCTCCTCAATCTTCTGTACCTTCATCTCATATACAGGTACAGCAATCTACCCTTCCTAAATCCTATGTACCACCACCTCATCCGAGGGTACAACAATCTATCATCCCTCTTCCAATTCTCCTTCATTATCGCAACCAACTGTCTTTGAACCAGCCAGTGGCCCCATTGCACAGGCACCAAGAATCCCCTTCCCCCAATGTCCTTACTGCACCTGTAGCACCATCCATGCCTTCAGAACCAGTGCTGCAGGATATTGCCGTCCAAAAGCAAACAATGACTCGTTCTGGAAGAGTCATTCGTAAGCCAGTGCGCTTTGACATTTAAGTGGGTTTTTTTTTTTTACCCCTGACAACCATGTTTTTGGGGGGGCAGTACTTGTAGTGCCTTGCACCAAGATTATTTTTTATTAGTGAAAACTGCCACAAATTGGCATGAGTGAAATATTTAAATCTAAATAAATAAATAAATACAAGTTAAACATGTCCAGTGATCAAATTTAATTCTTAAGCATTCAGTGTGGTGTGACTAGACATGAATTGGCTTTTAAGGATTATTTTGGCTTGTTGGTAAAATTGTATAGTAAAAACAAGCTTATGTACAACAACACAAAGGACGCCGTTCACACATTTTATTTATTTGAAAACACGGCGCCAGCAAGCAAAGGTTCTTCGTGGTAAGTTCCTATTTATAATATTTATATTCTTTACTATTGCATATCTGTATGCAATACCGCATACTGCAGAGATTAACAAGCCTTATAGTGTTTGTGATTAGTACGTAAGATTCATACTATAAATATTACTGTGCAATTCATACAATAAATTACCTTAGGCTAAGTTAGGTCTATCTAGGCAAAAGCCAAATTGTAACTCTAGCCTAGCTGAGGCCTACCGTAGCCTTTGTTTTAGATTAACCTCAGCTCTATTATATTGAAGAGGCATAGGCCTGCCTATTAATTTTCTTAGTATATTTTACTTTATAATATAAGCCTATTATGTTTCGTGTATTTTCTTAGCAGGTGGCCTACATACTTCCTTAGTTTTCCCATTCAACTTAACACAATCCCATAATGAGAATCAACTGTAATTTATCATCCACAGGTTACTGGGCCTATATAGCATATGTATATTAATTATTAATTTTTGCCATTTTTATTATTTTTCTCTAGAATATTACTTACAGTATTCTTGTCTCTCTCTTTGCAGACAAGGTTGTCATTGTGGCTATTATTAGTGTTATTATTAGTGTTACATTATTTATATTAATATTATTTGTATATTATTTGCACGATAATTATTTGTATATTAATATTAGTTCCATTAGTTGTTTATCAGTATTAGTTGCAGACTGTTATATATTAGCTAAACGGTGCCATTGTTTAATTCTCCATTATATGTCAAAGTTGTTACGGGTAAAAATCCCCTTTGCATTTATAAATAATTGTTGCATATAATTTATTAATTGTTGTCAATAAAATACAAAATTCATATTGATGATTTTATAATCAGTCCTTCCCTTCTTTTATTAAAATTAATTTTGCGCCGCAGTGCTGGATGCCAATCTAGTATTTGGGCGCTGGTGACCCTGGCATTTAGTTAATTATCTACGTAAACTTGTAAAGGTCTGTAATAATAAATCTGACTCTTACAATTGCACAACAAGTCTTACGAAGATAGGATTAAAGAGTTAGACTTGCATTCACTCGTAACTAGGAGATTAAGCAGGGAGCTTATTGAAGTTTTCAAAATCATAAATAAAATCGATAACGTAAATTTTGACAAACTGTTCACTTTCGATAATAGCAATACTCGTAATAACGGATTTAAGTTGCGTGGCAGACGTTTCATTACTAATATCGCTAAAAACTTTTTTACGTTTAAAGTAATTGATAAATGGAATAATTTCCCCAGGTCCATCGTGAACTCTACCAGCGTTAATATGTTTAAAAACTGTTTAGATAGGCATTTTAAAAATATTAACGTTGTTTAAAATAATAAAACAATTAGCAACAGGAGCTCTGGGGGTGGTGGTCGAGGATGAGTCTGTTAACGATTAATGCCAGCTTGTGACATGCCAACTTGTTATATGCCAACAATAAAATTATTAAAAAAAATTAGACTAACACGAACTTAGATGTAGCTCGTAGCGTAAACTAACCCCCGTTTTGTTATACTCTTCCTACTTTTTTTTTTCCTTTTCTTATCCTCTCTTTACTTGCATGTCTGCAGTTTGCATGGTATGACAGTGTTTGAGTTAAGACTGTGTTTGCATGGTTTGTAAGCGTTCTTATTTTACTTCTTTTCAGCTTTCACCCCTTTCCTATTCTTCTCGATTATTTTTCCGACTTGTTGGCAGTGGCCGGCGGATGATGATGGTGAGTCTTTCTTTCTCTTTTTCTGAATGAATGTTAACACACGAATGATAGGTTTTGATACTTACTTAACCCCTTATTCTCCTCTTTTAACACCCTACTCTTTCCTTTCTCTCGGGCTAACCTTACAGTGGATCTTAGGGTCTTTGTTAGCCTTAGCTTCTGTAGGTCTGTAGATCTGTTCAATCAGTCTCTCCTTCATGAAGCCGATTACATGCTGCTTTCCTCGATCCTGAGCTGTCAGCAGGTTCTCCACAACATCTGTGGGTGCAGTGTCTTTGGTTGCTAGTGAAACAAGTGGGATGTTAGTGGCGGCATCTGTATCTCCTGCTTCACTCACGTGAACTCTGAAGACGTCAAACTGCTTCAACTGCCGAACTAGCTTCATGACATCATGAGCGTCACGCCTAGTGCGAGACGGTAGACTGTCAACCCGAGTGAAAGTGGCTTCCCCATCATCATCTTGAAGATTGAAGAGGCATCTTGTGTCTTGAGAGATGCGTGACCGCTCTGACCATGTGATGCAGAACTTGTCTCGTGCTTGGTCATTCTTTGTGATGCCGATGATACCATTGTAGTTTTAATGGAAATAAAGACATCCAGAGTCATAGTTACATTCAATTATTATCCATAAAATCACAAAAATATGCTTTATGTGCTAATGATACACTTTTAAACACGTTGTTACATAGAGCCACCACTGAAATGCAAAAATTCGGAATTTTTCAGAATTTGACTTTTGTAACCTTGTATGGGACCTTCAAACCCAAAACTGAGAGTGGCATCCACCCACATCTTGTTTGGCATCCTCAATACTACTTATCTAAGGTGGGTGCCTGCTATTAACAAAAACGACGTTAAATTTTTTTCTAGAGGACTTTTCAATTTTTGGCCGGCCCACTAAAGCCTTCATTCAATGGTTCTTCTACTGATCTGAAAAGTGAGTGCCTTCTGCGGCATTTGGGCATCGTTGATGAAAGGGTTGACATTTGCCTTCCTTACGATCCCATTACCAGATCTTCTTTTTGGACTGTGTTCTCCATCCTCGAAAACCCTTGTTTTGATCTTGCATATTGTTGATTGAGATAACTGCAGCAGTAAGCAACCTCCCTTTGACTATAGCACCTGTTTTTATAAGTATTTCCACCTGGTCTTCCTTATTTGGGAAAATTTCCATTTTTCTGCCCGTTTATAGCTTGTGTAAATTAGGAATTCATTAGGTTATGTACGCGAATTAAATCGCCTTCCTCATCTTTCCTTTATAAATTTTATCTCTTCGCATATAAGTTTAGTAAACCCTCGTCCAACGCGGGGGTTAGGTTCCTCGAGAACGGCGCGTCAGGTAAATCCACGTTCGACAAACTTAATACCTTATGGGATAAATGGGGATATGTGAACGCGGCCGCGTAAAGTCTCCCATTAAAACTTAGATACGTAGATTTTTTATTCACACACAAATGAATTTCCCTACCTATATTGTATAGGAAATAAGAACATAATAAAATCATAAACATAATGATATTTACATATGATAAATAAAAATATATTAAATGAAAATAGCACGTATCTTTTCTTCACTCTTTCGGATGGTGCGTATGGTAGACTCATTCACGTGATACTCGCGGTCAAGTGATGTTACGCTCATACTATCACGCAACTTATCTAGAATCTTTATTTTTTCGGCTAATGTCATAACCTTACGACTTTTCTTCTCTTCCCTATCACTCGCGGATGCTTTACGTTTTGGTACCATACTACTGTCTAAGGGTAATAGCAAAACAACGGCAAAATACGACAAAAACAATCCAACACAACTTCACTGAACTTAACGCGGTAGTGGGACTGAGACAAAGGGTGATGCGAGGGGTGACGCGAGAGGGAGGGAGATGCGGGAGTGTTGGAGAGTGTAGGAGAAAACACTAGAGCGCGCATTGACGCGCGTACAGTACTACTGTATTAGAGCGTGTTTGGCGGACCGTGTATAATCAAATTTTCCGCTTTCGGCAAATAATTGTTCGCAATTATTTTTCCGTGTATAAGCAAATTCGCGCTGGACAAATACTCTTAAACATTCGCTCCATTGATAATTAAAATTCTAAAACTTAACATTTAGTAATTTCTCCTTTTAAAAATAACTTTATATTTCATTATTTACAAACAATGTAAACCTTAAAAAGTGCTGAACGCTATTAAAATTTGAATTATTCCATCTTGAGAAATAATATATAAAAGAAACACTTCTGGTCGACATACTTTCAAGTTTTGATCTGAGAGTGAAACATTTCGCGGTATCGTATATTTTTTCATAAACTTTTATCGCATGTATTATGAAAGTTATCAAGGATGGTTTTGACATTATTCGAAAATTCTAAAAAAAAAAAAAAAAATTAAGGAAATTGCTCATTATAGAATTATTATTTTTATTTTATATTAAATGTTTTAGGGAAAAATATTGATGGTAAAAATGTAATGTACTAAAAGATACATACCGATAATAATTAATCAGCGCGGAAACCCAGGAACTGGGACAGCGCTCAGGCTAACAAATGCACCCCCATTGTTTTAACTTCTGTATCATTATTATCAGCATCATCGGGAATTGAACCACCCACCTCAATGTCTTCATTCCCTTTATAGGGAAATAGTATTACTTACTGATTTGCGGACGCGTCTCAAATTCTATAAAAGGATCCATCAATTTTAGAGGGTGCCTTTCAAGAGTTTTCAAGCAGTTATTAAAGGTATATATATATATATATATATATATATATATATATATATATATATATACACACACACACACAGGGTGTTTCAGGAGGAAAGGTCAATACTTCGGGAGGTGATAGTATCGGTCATTGTGAGAAAAAAGTTCATATGAACATGTGTCTAATTCTGAATGGTTACGGAGATAGAGCTGTTTGAATCTACAAATACAAAAGCATTGAATTGAATTGAATTGAATAACCTTTATTAATAATAAAATAAATACAGTAGTCTTTTTACACTTTACAATTTTTACAATGACATGAATAATTGTGAAGCTCGACTATTTAATTTTTTTATTTAATTTGCCCCCTAAGCTTTAGGCTTTACTGGGCTCTTATTAAAAATAAGCAGCTAGCTGTTATAAATTAATAATAATAAATAAATAAATAAGTAAATAAGTATTATTAATAGTTAAAACCTGTATTTCAATCTTAAACAATATTAATGGACAATATTAAACATTATTAGTGGACATTAATCCAAGATTTTTGTTAGTATCCCATTATTAATCGGATTTCAACTTGGTTTTGAACAAATTTACATTCGCAATATTTTTTATAGCATTGTTAATGGTAATCAAGAAAGAGAAACCAATTACTGTTTCTAACACTTAATGTTTA
>JAJOZX010007276.1:207500-212534 GCA_023014485.1 Bathynomus jamesi | reverse complement strand
GCTGTCTCGAACCTTCTACTTGTCAACTTACACCGTTATTTCTAGTCCTATTATATGAGAAATTCGAAAAGCTATCTCTATCTACGTTGTATCGAACCCATTCATTAATTTTGAAAAACCTGGATTAGATCACCCCTTAACCTCCTGTCTCGAGTGTTGTCAATTTAATCCTTAAGCCTATCCTCGTACGACTTTGACCTAAGCGACGGAATCATCTTAGTTGCTCGTCTTTGAAACTCTTTCGATTTTGTCTATATCTTTGCGCATATGCGGCTTCCAAAATTGGACCGCGTACTCCAATGGGTCTAACTAATGATTTATAAAGAGGAACTATAATATCGCGCGATTTGTACTCAAAATTTCGAGCTATAAACCTAACACTTTGTTCGCCTTATTGACCGCTGCTGTACTTTGTTTCGCTAGTTTTAAATCACCAGTGACTATAACTCCTAGATCTTTTTCCTGCTCTACGCTTGTTAAATCTTTCCCTGACATACTATACGCAAAATTACGTTACGGCGAACCTATATGCAAAATTTTGCACTATCCACGTTAAATCTCATTTGCCATGTGACTGACCAATCCACGATTTTATTCAGAACTTCCTGAATTTACCCCTATCTTCGTCTTAATCGCCCTACCACCCAGCTTAGTGTCATCCGCAAAACTTTGTAACTGTACGACTATGCCGACATCTAAATCGTTAATATATATAAGAAAAAAACAAGGGCCCCATACAGAACCCTGAGGAACGCCACTCGCTACATTAGCCCAAACGACTCCGCTCCATCAACGACCACCCTCTGTTTCCTACCTCGCAACCACTCTTCTACCAATTTATTACTACACCCTGATTCCATGAGCCTTAGTTTTTTCAATGAGTCTTTTGTGCGGCACGGTGTCAAACGCTTTTTGAAAATCGAAATACACTACATCAACCGCCCGATGTCTATCGTAAAACGTCAACCACGCTTTGGAAAAATTCTAAAAGATTAGTTAAGCAAGATTTGTTTCGCCTAAAACCGTAGTGCGTATTTCTAAATAGTTTATGCATTTCTAAGTGTTCGACTATACGATCCTATTATTGATTCCAGTAGCTTACCTACAACAGACGTTAAACTGATGGCCTATAATTTCCCGCCGCACCTTTATCGCCTTTCTTAAGATAGGTGTTACGTTTGCTAACTTGAATTATGTGGTACGCACCCCTCAGAAATAGACACATTAAAATCTTTGTTAGCGGCACAACAATGCTATCTTTTAATTCTTTTAGTTGTGGATATATGGAATCCTGCCCCGGTGATTTACGCGTTTTCATTTTATCAATATAGCGCATTACTTCCCCATCACTAACCACGATATTATCCAAAAATATTACCATTATCAAAAGTATTATGTCTATGACCGTAGGGATATTCGTTACATCTTCTATAGTAAAAACTGACGTAAAAAATTCGTTTAGCAAGGTAGCCATTTCCTTCTTTTCAGAAACTAGATCTCCGTTTACATTTTTCAAAGGCCCTAAGACCCTTTTTACTCTATTTCTATTATTTACGTATTGAAAGAATCGCTTGGGGTTTTCTTTACCGACACGAGTTATGGAGATTTCAAATTCGCGCTTGGACTTTTTTATTACACTTTTCGCTTCACGCCTTAGAGATATGTAGTTGCTTCGTTACAACAGATTATCTTTATCGCACGTATATAGCCTATAAGCCCTATCTCTACTCTATATAATGTTCCCTACTCTAGAAGTAAACCACAAGGGCTTGTTCTTTACTTTCGCACGCTTAATTTTGTACGGTACACATTCCTCATTTATAGTCCTAAATACCGTTACGAACAATTCCCACATTAGTTTTGCGTTGGAGTTCCCCATTACGCTTTCCCAATTGACGTGTGAAAATTTATTTCGAAATTTACTAAAGTCTGCGTGCTGGAAGTTAGGAATTTTAGTCGAGTTAGTTGGTTTCGAGTGAATTACTGAGAGGACAAACTCTACCATATTGTGATCGCTATTGCTTAACGGTTCTATTACTTGAAGATCAGTAATTAGCCTATCATCCGTAGTTATTACTAAATCTAAAATACTGTCCAACCTCGTAGGTTCCCCAACCTTTTGAATAAGGAAGCTCTCCTCGAGAAAATTAACTAAACGATTACCTTCCGCGTCTCCCTGCATTGTATCGTAATTCACGTTGGCGCAATTAAAGTCCCACACAACTAAAGCCTGCTCACTACCGATTATTCTCTTTAGTTCACGATATAACGCTTCGTCCGTATCAGCTGTTTGATTAAGGGGCCTATATATAACCGCAACAACAAGTTTGAAATCGTTCAATTTAAGTTCTGCTATAGTCGAATCTATCGGTTCTGGAATTGAGTGCTTTACTTCTATAACGTTCGGAATATTACACAGGTCAACAAAAAAACTTTTTTTTTTCGTTGCCAAGGAAATTCGTACGAATTTAGGGTATTTTGGGGTTGATGAATTCCAAAATGAAAGTAGTTTTTCCGATTTGGCTCTAGTTCTTGAGATAATGAATACCCTCAATTAATAGGAAACGTAACCATAACGCGTGCATATGGGAAACTACCGGAACATTCTAGATGGTGAGACCGAATAAAATGCCATTATGTATTTCATGTGTTTACTTTTGTATGATTTGAGACAATTTCAATGCGATTTGTAAGTAGGCTCCGCCTGAACATTAAATTTTTTGCATTTTTACGTGTTTCAATGGGGTACCAATTATCTCATAAATTAGAGCCAATCTAGCAAAACCGATGTCATATTCGGAATCAGCACCACAAAGTTACCCCAAAATCACTCTAATATGATTGGCAATAAAATGAGTGTTGACCAGTGTTATCTTTGATATACAACATAACACCGCCTCCTCGCCTACCTATTCTGTTTTTAACAAAAAGTCTATAACCTTTAATTTTATATTCCCCTACAAAGTCACGTGTTTCAGTGCTAACCCACGATTCATTTATCGCAATTAAATCATAGTCTTTACAAGCAATTTAAAAAAAAATTCGTTTATTTTATTTCGTAGGCTACGAGCATTTAAGGATAGAACCTTCAAATTGTTTGTAATTGCGACACCTTCGCGAGCGCGGGGGAAATTTGGAATTTTCGTTGGGACCGTTCGAGTTACGCGGCAGCCTGAAAAGAAGAGACAGTATTATGAAATAGTCTTCCTAAACGCGCAGCTCCAACTTCATTAAGATGAAGTCCATCTTCGAGGAACAAGTCCCTCCTGCCGTAGAAACTGTTCCAAAAATTTGCAAAATGCACTCCTTCCTGTTGGCAAAGAGACTTTAGGTTATTGTTAATATAGGTCGCCTTGTTGTAGAAATCGCTTAGTTGGATAATTCGAGGAAGTATACCTGTTAAAACAATCTTATTAGTTTTCTCCTTTAATCGCTCTAATAAGTCCCTGTACCTCGCCAGCAGTTCTTCCGATCTAGAATTTAAAACGTTGTTAGTACCGATATGAATAACATACGTTGTGTTCTCGGTGGTACCATCTGTAAAATGGTCAACACTATTAGTTATATCCTCCACCCTTGCACCTCGGTAGCAGTAACGGCGCCTACGACGAGGGTTTCTCCCACAGAATTCCTCGAGCTGCCCTCGAACAATGGAATCGCCAACGAGTCGTATTTCCGGTTCATCAGCATCTTCGAAACCTAAAACAGAAAACTTATTGCTTGTTATCACTGGTAGACAGGTCTTTGCTTTTCTCAATGGGGCTCCAGTTCGCACTCGAACGAAGGGTTGGGAACTAGGGGAAGAGAGAGGGCTATTTATATTATTAGTAGAAACTGAGGCAGGAGGGGTCGTAACTGGAGTCTCAAGGGATTCTAATTTTGCCGTCAGGAGCATCACGCTTTCTTCAAGTCTCACCCTGGCCTCCCTCTCACGTTCTAACTCGTTCCTCAGCACTTCCGTGCTTGAGCACCACCTGCAAACTAACTGATCATTATTATTAGCCATTGTAAACGCGTAAGCAGCAAATTTCCCTTCACAGCGACTGCAAGTACTTGACGGGGGTGCCATGCTTTTAATTAGTTGAACAACAAAAAACAAAAAACGAGCGTTTGGAAATTAATAAATACAACGTAGGTCTACCGCGTGCTTATTGTGCCGTCACCAGCGAAAACCGGCAAAATTGTCTTGAAACGCAGCAGAAACAGTTCTTGTAACACAATTTTATGCTAAATGAATATATAATTAAGCTACCGACGAAAGAAATGTTAAAAAAAAGTATTAAATGAAACTTATCTGGTCGCTGTTTACTGACTTAATCCTTTTTTTCCCATGGTAGGTGACCCTTTTGGAGGTCAGGTAGTGTGTGAAGGAAAAATGAACCTTAAGAAACCACGATCTGATAGATTTGAAAAACAACAAAGGAAAACCAAGGGAATTTCAACTTATGACTGCACGTTTTCTGATTGATTTGAAAACCAAACAAGACAAGCCACGTCAGTAGCCTTGGTTTGATCAAATAATATAGTACTGAATAAACGTCAATAAATGAAATATATTCGTTAATGAATGATTAATAGCACGAAGTAATTTAGTTAAGAATGCACGGAACACTTTTTTTTTAAAACACTTCAACGAAAACCACTTAGTCAATTGATAACACTCGACACTCGATAAAACACGTCTGTTCACAAGGAAAGACTGATCACGAATCTATATATATATATATAATATATATATGTGTATTAGTGATGTAGCGGATGTCATTTTTTTCACATCCGCGGATGCGGATGAGGATGTTTGATTTCAACATCCGCGGATGCGGATGCGGATGCGGATGTCTACATTTTCGTTATTTTTTACGATATATTCGAGATTTGTTGCGTTTAACGTATATAATAAGTTATTATATAGAGAGAGCTGTAGCTATAATGTAGTATAATTGATTAATTGTACAATAATTGCTGTACTTTTCCCTGAACATATAAAATAATAGCAAGCATCTAACTAATATAGAAATCAATTAGTGAATTCGT